>OLKM01000428.1:0-5000 GCA_900291075.1 Melanogrammus aeglefinus
AAGGCGAGGGTGTGAGTGGAAGACGAATAATAACTTATATCTGTGCTCTGTATGTGTCTGTAATGATTGAGATTAAGAGAGAGAAAGGACAACAAGATGATATTTTGTTAAGTAGCACATTAAAACCTCTACAGAACGGAATTAAGGTAATGATTTTGGTCCTTCCCTCTTCCTCGCTCTTCAATTGACATCTCACCTTGAGTGTACTACACACCTGACCTGCATAAATGTTCACCTGCCAGTGGACAGGAGCATCTACAAGGAGCCACCACAAGCTGTTCTACAGACACAGTCCCAGGGCGACAATCCAACGCTCTGCACAATCTGAGAACACCACAGTTTATTATACCAACTAGTATACTTCTCAGTTATAACTTCAAATATTCTGTGCCATACATTAAAGCGTTCACCACTTCCTGAGTTCTGTTATACTTCTTCTCAATAGTTCTTGAATAGTAGTCACTGGGTTGGAACAGAGTGCCGTGAAAGTGCATGGAACCGAAGGGATCAGTGCCGTTTCCATGGAGACGAGACCCCATTGTTCCAGGTCAAACTGGGGAGAAGTGGCGGCCGGTCATCTCTGAACCGAACCTTCTACTCTGATGTTCTTTACCTCAACAGCAGCAGCAGTGTCTCCTCGCTTGAACGTTGGTTGGCTGCAGTTGAGTGGAAAAAGCTACTCTTTTTAAAACAGAAAAGAATGGAAAACAAACACAAACTGTACAGCACAAAAATAATGCATGAGAAAATCCATTCAATACAATACAATGCAATGTGTTTTATATTTAAAATAGAGACTATATTGTTGAAAATTTGGAATTGTGAATTAAAAATCAGTATAATGGCCATGTCTTTGTAAAGACAAAATGGCAATCAGCATCAATACTGTGTAATTTCCCGGAGCATGTGCAGATAAGATCCTGATACTGTAGATTCCATGGTTTCAGTCAAAACAGCCCCAAGGGCAGCTGGACGAGGGATAGATAGCGGGACACTGTGCCTGTCCTGGGAGGCTCCTCTCGCAGCCCTCTCTGCCCACCTGCTGTACCAGGTCCACTACCACACCAGAGAGGGCGGACCCTGGCTGGTGAGACGTCACCGCACACCTCACACCTCAACACTTAGGAGTTCAAACTTTAAAAATATCAAAACTCACGCGTCTCAAACCCCATCCCCTCAGACGGTGTCGTCAAAAGGTCCGGAGACAAGGACGTGTCTGGAGGCTTTGGCAGAGAAAGTCAGTACAGTGTGCAGGTCAGAGCCAAGCCCAATGGGACTTTACTCCGATACACCGGTCAATGAAGCGACTGGTCACTCAGAACTACATCCGAGATCCCCCCCCGCGACATGGGTGGGTCTTTAGAAATGACATCGCAAACATATCTCAATCTTGACATTATAATATGGTAGACTGTGCGTGATCTCCATACCTAATGACTATGATCCTATCTATATCATTGTTCAGGGGCTATCTCAATCCTGGCATCCCTCCTCCTGATGCTAGTGCTGGCCATCGTCTTCATTTCTCTTGATTTCTCGGTATCCAGGTAGGGTCTGCGCGACCTGTGTCTCTCATCCAGCTAGCAAGTGTAGAGGAGCAGCTGATTTCATTAATGTGTTAATAACAAATAAATTGGTAAGATCTTGTGTATTAGTACTCAAGTTATTCAATGCACCATTTCAGCATAATCAACGTGATTATACATTTTTTTTCCTGTGCAGTAAGTTAAAAAAACTACTGTGGCCTCCGATTCCAAACCTTGATAAAGTGTTGGAAGGCTTCCTGGCAGAAATCAAACGGGCAAGATGGGTATAGGCCTTGATAATCTGTATCAGTGTTACTAGTGTGTCATTTTTCCAACCTTTAAGAGCTGTGATTTACTGAAATGTGAAACGTGTGAGAACCGGAAGGTCTCACAAGGCAACTGGTACAGAATATGATTGAAGACCATCCTGCATCTGCTCCCTCCCCTTCCGCAATCATTTGGTCCCTGTAACTCATGACATTACGAAGATCAGGACCATCCTCTATCGGGGTCCCTCCTAGTCCGCATGAGTCCGAGGCTTATGTGGACTGGAGACTGGGACTGTACCAGATAAGAGCTCTAACTACTACCCGTTCTTGCTGCTAACAGATCCTCCATTCGCATCAAGCAGTGCTTGAGGAGAACCTTGCGTCCGTGTGTGGAGATCATGTACCCGGAGGACGCAGAGGCGGGGTTAAGAAGCCCCCGAATGAGTCCGCACCGCTAGTGATCCAGAGGGGTGGCTCTTTCCGTCCCGTCGGGGAACAGGGACCGACGGAGCCGACGGACCCTGGAGGTGCTAGCCCGGACTATGTGACACTAACACTATGGATGCGGCCGTCACCGTCAGCAAGGAATGAGTAACATTTACAACACGTTGCTGAGTGCCGGGGACTTGCCCGCGGGCCGAGGGCTGGGATCGATATGTGTGCAAGCCAGCTGCAACACCCCTGAACGCTCCTCCACAGCTTCATGCACTAGCGGCTGACATTCGAACCGCTCCTACCTGCGCACAAGCAGAGGGCCAGAGCAGAGGCTGGAGCCGGGGCCTCGCTGCTGCCTCTGGCGTTCAGACAAGCGGTAACACCAGACATGGGACGCCCAACATATCCGCAAGTCCGACACGAGGCAGTGACATCAGGGGGCGGTTGTGATCTAGTTGAGGAGTCACATTTACGGCATCAGATCTTTCATAAACGAAAACGAAAACATCTGGCTGTGGAATTACTGATATAAAGCTGTGTTCATCTATTTCGTATTTGCTAGCCTCTGTTTACCATCTTTTGGCAGCAAGATACATTATTTGGGCTTGCGATTGGTTCGATAGAGAAGTTGATGTTCTCCAGAAGTTATTATAGTTGATCATAGTAAGATAGTTAGTGTATTAGGTCAATATTACGAAAATGTTTATTATATAAATGTTATTGATCACTGCAATAACGCAAGGTGAGTACTTTAGTGAGATAAGAAACCTAGAGAACAGTTTAGGAGGAAAGTGTTCAAAACAGTGTATAAAATGGAAAGGTAGAGAAGAATTTCACAGTCAATAACAGCCGTTACAAATGCCTTTCACACACATAGGCCTACAACTATGAAGTTAACGGAACAACATTTACCTGATAGCAGGCCTAGATCAACATTGTCCCAACCTTGTGCTCTAGTCAATGATGATGCCAAGAAATAAAGAATCAGTCTTGACGTTGTAATGTTTTCTTACATGAGATTTAGACATTTTGATGAACCATATATAACACTAGCAGACGATGTGCCTAAAAAAAAACATGTCCAAATAAAGTACTGAAATATTTTTTAAAATCACAAGTTCTCATCCTCAGACTAAAGCTGCTTTAATACTCTCGATCAGCAATACAGCCTCACATTAGAGACTGCCAAAACTCTACCCAAAATAAATTTGCACTTTCCCATGATCGCTTCATAGCGACCAGCAGAAACAATCACCAACTGCAAGAGGAGGATTTTTAAATTATTAATAGGAGTGACAACATAAACATTCAAATACCCCGAATTGGGTGAACAGCACCCTCCGAGGCTTAATTCAGGTCATGGCATGCATTTTGGGATTTATGATTGTATGATCAAGTTTACATCAACGTTAAATAACAGTGCCTGCAGGACCCCGGGTAATTTCTTTTCAATAAAAAACATTGCGAAGCGAACCAACTCAGGGTTGTTTAACGTGACACGGGAAAATCAGAAGGATCTCTCGGCGAAGGGGGCGCGTAACGTCGCAGTAATACTAAAACGATCAAGTCACATTATTCGACCATCACAAGTCCACTCATACCTTAACTTAAACAATTAATAAAAGCCTTAATTAATCATAAACCAGACCCTAAACCTTACCATCTCTAACCGAATACCTAAAACCTAACCATCCCTTACCTTTTTGCTAAACCTAACATCTTAACCTAACTTTGTTTTTTTTTTTTTTTTTTTTTTTTTTTTTAACCGCTTACTAAATTAACCTTCACTTACCTCAAACCTAAAACTTAAGAAAAATTACTGAGGTCTTGATCATGAGGCAAGGATAAATGCTATGTGGACGGAGTGTGAGTGTGTCATGTGGCGGGTGTGTCTTGCAGTGTACTCACAGATTGACCTACTTGAAATGATCTTCGGTTATAGATTAGCAATGTTTAAGATTTGCATGTATCTATCAGACAACACACCAATGCAGACATGCCAGCAGATCATCCCCCCTTCCACAGATCATCATAAGTATGGGGCTGTACTGTCTATCCACACAATCGGCAATGTGAATCAACATAAATCTTGGGCGTATCCGCATGTAGTGTGTAGGTAGGCCTTCTGTACGTGTTGGCATATCATATTACGCACCACTAGATATCGCCTGTGTTAGTAATTTGATGGTTGTTCGGAGACGCTACTTGCGGAGAAAGGTCTGTAGTGAGGCAGGAAACTGGGGTCATTGATTTAATGGCTACCTCGAGACCACTTCTACTGTTCATCTATATATATATCATTTAAATAAACCATGATGAGTCACACACGCACACGACACACACACACACACCACAGCAACACACACACACACAACACACACCACACACACACACACACACACCACACACACACACACAACACACAGATAGAGACAATGAAACCAAAACCATCAAACATGTAGCAGCCAATAAAACCCTTGAATCCAACAGAGACTGAGGAAAGAGAGAAGAACTCGTAGGCTACAGCAGAACGCTAATTTAGAGCAAGAAGGATAAGTGGAGAGAGAGAGAGAGAGAGGAGAGAGATGAGAGGAGAGAGAGAAGCAGAGAGAGAGAGAGAGAGGAGAAGCAAGAGAAGAGAAGGGAGGAGAGAGAGGGGGAGAGAGGGTGGGAATGAGGAGAGAGAGAGATGAGAGAGAGGAGGAGAGAGGAGAGAGAAAATAGCTTTAATTGCAAATTTGCACGTTGCGTGTGCGTGTGCGCGGTAGCG
>OLKM01000428.1:15000-17756 GCA_900291075.1 Melanogrammus aeglefinus
TGAGTCACTTTGAAAAGCAACCAACTGCGCGCACACACACACACACACACACGCACACACACACACACACACACACACACCACACACACACACACACACACACACACACACACACACACACACACACACACACACACACACACACACACACACAGCAGACATCCTATGTCTAACAAGAATACGGAATAAACAAGAACAATGTTGAATTGAATCAGTTTGGAGAGAGAGAGAGAGAGAGAGAGAGAGAGAGAGAGAGAGAGAGAGAGAGAGAGAGAGTGAGAGAAGAGAGAGAGAGGAGAGAGAGGGAGGCAGAGAGAGGGAGAGAGAGAGGGAGAGGAGAGAGAGAGAGAGAGAGAGAGAGAGAGAGAGAGAGAGAGAGAGAGAGAGAGAGAGAGAGAGAGAGAGAGAGAGAGAGAGAGAGAGAGAGAGAGAGAGAGAGAGAGAGAGAGAGAGAGAGAGAGAGAGAGAGAGAGAGAGAGAGAGAGAGAGAGAGAGAGAGAGAGGGATACAGAGAAAGAATGATAGAGAGCGAGTGAGCGAGAGAGCGAAATAAAGAGAGCGGGAGATTTCACCACTAGAGTATTTCACATTCCACACAATGATTCATTCACTGTGTTGAGCCGCTATGTCTGAGATTTTCACCCGAGGCAGCACAGATCGGCAGACTATTTTTCATCAAGGAAGCCTGCTTAGTGTGACTTTAAACCCCTGCAAAAAATGACTGCTATAAACCCTCCACAGATCGACATATATAACAAATGGACAGAGACTATATGAGTTGGATTTATGTATGTATGTCTGGGAATAGCGGATGTTATCCAGAACCCAAGGCCCTTAGCCCACTGGTAGCTCATTGTCTCTGCAAGGTTACCCATCATGCTCTCTGCCAACACATCCATCCCCAAAGTCCCTGTGCCGCGGTCTCTCCATTCTAGCTAAATGAAGAGCAATTCACAAGAATTAGACAGCAGAGTTTTTGCATAAGGATCTTTCTCTAAGAATCCTGATTGGTGGACCTACTTTTTGTGTGTGTTTGAGGATGTGTTTTTGTGTGTTGGATAATTTATAATTTAGCATCTAATCTCTCAGATTTTTATCAGACAAGTCCAATTCTCTACAGGGAAAGAGAGAGAGAGAGAGAGAGAGCGAGAGCGAGAGCGAGAGCGAGAGAGAGAGAGAGAGAGAGAGAGAGGGGGGGGGGATAGAACCGCTCCAGGTGACCTGAATGCGTTCCCCTGGTTTAAAATGACCCCAGCACTACCAGCCTTGTGCTGGGGAACAATGTGGTGCTTCTCTTTCTGTGTGATCCATTTATTTCTGTCTCCAGAATAGGGGTGCTTGGAGGAGCGTATTCTGTTGGATGTTTCGTATGAGATGTTTTTTGGGGGAAAAAGGATCCAAAGGGAAATATATATATATATAATATATATCTTGATGCAGGCCCTCGTTGCCATGGCAATACAACATTGAGCACCTCCCCCAACACCGTAACCACATTCAAATCAACATGTCACTGCAGGGTGCATCAGCCGATGCATTTGTGTGTGTGTGTGTGTGTGTGTGTGTGTGTGTGTGTGTGTGTGTGTGTGTGTGTGTGTGTGCGTGCGTGCGTGCGTGCGTGCGTGCGTGCGTGCGTGCGTGCGTGCGTGCGTGCGTGCGTGCGTGCGTGCGTGCGTCGGTGCGTGCGTGCGTGCGTGCGTGCGTGCGTGCGTGCGTGCGTGCGTGCGTGGGTGCCTGCGTGTGTAAAGCAGATCTCCAGGAACAACTGAACTAAGTCTCGTGACCAACCCTGAAGGACAAGGCACAAGCACTGTTGTGCTGCTAAGTGATGACAAGTCATTTCATTCATGTTTCATGATTCAAGATAGCAACCTAACAATCATCTAATGGGTAGCGTATATTCCCTTCCAGAGGTCTACACGCAATCTACTGCTAAATGGAAATAACTAATAATGAAAAACACGTATCTAACTACTGTCCACAACAAACAAACGTTATAGTGTCCTTATTGTAATCAGAACACTACGATCTGCACTAGTGGTATACATTTCATTTTGACACAGGCACACACACAAACACATGCGGCATACACACACACACACACACACACACACACACACACACACACACAGACCACACACACACCACACACACACCACACCACACACACACAACACACACACACACACACACACACACACACACACCCCCCATGTTATATTCGATTTTTCAATAACGGTTGGTTGTATTGGATTTGAATGATGCTATCTACGCCTGAGGCGTTGGAGCCGCAGTGATTCTGGGAATGTGGTCAATTTCACACGCAGCCAAGTGGGAGCAGGGGTGTGTGTGCCTGGCAGCCTTGCTCCCACTAGTATGCCCATTGTGAGCTGGGATGGAGGCGCGCCCAGCCACAGCCCTCACCAGGGAGAATAAAATAGATGAAGGATATTTTCTAACATGCTGAAATCGTCTTGCAACACTTGAAGTTCTGGCTCCAGAAATTCGAACTAAACGACTTCTTATTAAAGTCTAACTGAGTGAAACTTTTCTTAAATCTTGTGAAAAAACAAGAGGATTATTTTTTGTAATGTGCATTGACTTAGCTGAAACATTTTTCAGCATTTTGCATGAATTAGTTTCAGTTCTAAGAAATGTGTGTTTGTGGGTGTGTGTGTGTGTGTGTGTGTGTGTGTGTGTGTGTGTGTGTGTGTGTGTGTGTGTGTGTGTATGTATGTTCCTCTTTGTGCAGACAT
>OLKM01000428.1:21659-36659 GCA_900291075.1 Melanogrammus aeglefinus
TTCGGAGAACTAACACTGCTTCGAGGCGTTTAGTGTTTTCTAGACCCAAACTGTCAAAACTCGGAGAGAACACTGTGTTTTTGTGTGTGTGTTTAAACTAGAAACTGGCGTGTCTCTTTGCGCGCGGTGACAACAAAAGAAACACAAACAGTCAAAACTTGACAGCGTTTGATGCCCTCGTGTTCCCGGGGCCGCGAGCGGGCTTCGACAGGGAGTGAAAGGAGAAGGTTGAAATGTAGATTAAAGCAGAACTCAGAGCGGTGGCTCTGAGAGATAGACATGAGAGGATTGAAGAGGAGTGCAAAGGCAACGGATATCTGCATACACAAGGAGGAGAGCTGAGAGGGGGGGGGGGGGGAGAGAAAGTGTCTCTTCAGCCTAATTTTTATTCAAGCGCAGGCGTCTATAGCTCCCCTTCTCCCTCTTCTGACTCCCTGCTTCTCACTTATTCATATTTCTTCCCTCTCTCCCTCCTCCGTCGTGGCCCCCACCGCCCAGTGATCCAGCTATATTACACCGGCTGCTTATTTAATGAGGGAAGGCGTTTTTCACTTAACCACAAAGCCATTTATAGAGAAATCCAAGCTAAATATGTAAAGAAATCGGAGCTCTGATCATGTCCATGGAAGTTGTGCAGTCAGCCTCCCAGTGTGAGCTTGGGAAGCCACATCCCGATATGTTTGCCTTCGCCTGAATACATTGAGTCATTTTCCAGAGAGAATCAGTGTTTTCTGGCAATAGTCACTAGTTGGACAAATGGTACAGGAAGTCTGAGGGAAAGCATAAAGGCTATAAATGTCTGCCCTTTCACATGCGCAATTCTCAATGAAGTCACAAATAATTTCTCATATTGGTAATGTGCTAATTTTTTTTTACCAATTTCTAATCCATTTGTTCGATAGAAAGAAAGAAATATTGAAATAATAATCTAATACATAGATTAACTTAATATGCTGACCACAATTGAACACTTTAACCGTTAAAAGCGACACAGGATTTCCCAAAAGGGTAAATCTTCTAGTCCCTGAGCAATCTTACATAAACCTCATCAGAAAATCATTCAATCAGAAATACGAAAAAATCCTTAAACACTTAATTTTGGCAAATCCTAAAGGGATGTATGCATTTATTAATTATATACCCCGTTTTAACCCATGTGTCCTGTGTGCGTGCACATACACGCACATGCAAAGACACACACACAAACACACACACACACACACACACGCACACTTGTGTTTCTCTGTCCCTAGTATAAACAAGACAAGCCACAAAAATGAATACAGGAATGATGTTCATGATTTCATCCTTCATGTCAAGGGCATCATTTATCAAGTTCACAATCTTTTCATAAACATAAATCAATACTATCCCCCAGTGCTTTCTTAAGCATAGCCCCCCCCTCAAACACACTAAGGATCCAATCCACGCCGATCACGAGGCATGGGACATTAAAAAGTCCCATTAGGTATCCGATGTTTCTGAGACGATATGAGTTCTCCGGGCGGCTCGAGTTGTCACGTCGGTTATTAAACCTTCAAGCTGGAGCTCTTCTCTGGAGCCCTCTGTTTACAGAGTTATTCCGCTGATGCGCTGACACCGTCCCCGTGGTTCTCGACGCGCACTTTAATGTGTTCAATAAGCTAGCGTTGCCTGGCAACAAATTCAATTCAGGCAATATTGGCTGAGCAGAGTTTGTGGCCAAAAGTGACAATCGGATTGCTGGGGATGTGAAACCAAAGCTCTCAATGTCATTTATCGACTCAACACGCCGTCTTTTACTTTGGTGTTCTCCTCGTTTTCCAGGGGCGTATTGTAACTGACAAACACGAAACACAACCTTAAATCCAACAGGAGTCATGCAATAGTTAAGTATTTAAATGCAAAATGTTAAATGCTGTTATTTCTGCCATGTGAACGATGTAATCCCGGTCACAACCAAAGCCACACACACACACACACACAGATCCCCCTGGCTGAGGCTGGAACCAAGATGAATTATCTGTACTGGATGAATGTGAATTGAGCCCAATATCTCAGTGATTAATAACCTAGTCTCCCTCTCATGAAGATGGATCCACTGAGAGGGCAATCTGTGGCAAAGAGCAAATAGAACATCAGATGGTAAACACAGCTTATTTTCCATCCATGTTATTATTCTTCTCAACACTATCGTTTCTATTAACGTTTCTTGGTTTCTTTCACATTTCTGGATACTAATCAAAAACGTCTCAGCAAAAACAAAGCCATTGATGAAGTATTTTGTCGTCAGGAAGACGTGGGGAGGAAGGTACATTGCAGCAGGGCCAGCAGGCCGCTCTCATTCCATCCCCTTGACGAGACAAACGTTGATTCTTGATCAGTTCACCATCTCATGGCTTCAGGGAATGATCCAAGCCAGTGCCAAGAAGACGGATGGAAATATAGGTAGATTGATTGGTAGATTCAGATTGTTCGGTAGGTTGATAGGCATGCCAATTGATAGGTCGAGGAACGGAGATTGAGAGTTAGGTAGCGTAGCGACGCCCGTGACACATATCAGAGTGTTGTTTTGGTTCCAGCCTTCGGTTTGGTCTGAACATCCCTCCACAGACAAGAGGGCACTGTCTCAGACAAGCGTTTGTTGTGTGCTTGATGTTGTTAATGTGAAGGTCAAACGTGTTGCGCACAGTTTCTCCTGAATCATTTCCCAGGCGAGACGAAGACGGATTGTCCTTGGTGTCAATGAAAAAGTACAAATCACAGAATCATGAAACAAGGTGTGTTTTGTTCCAGAGCATGGTCACTGGTGGGAAGCGTTAGTCCGAGGGAACCAGCAGCATGGGACACAGAACCGACAAATATTTCAGCCACAATGATTTATCCTCAGCTGTTTTTTCAAAATGGAAGCAAAAACAATTAAGCATCATGGGAACTTCCCATATAATAATATCTACAGACTCTTCAATATGAAGACTAGAATGGTCTTATTGGTGCGTGGAAGCTTTGAGAGCCGACCGTACTATGGGTCTCGGGTCCCTGTAGAATAGAGATTGGCATTTCTGCCTGAACTATGTCCCAGTCTTGATGTGGATTTTCTTTCGCTGTGACCCAAACATGTCTACAGTCGTGTTCAAATATTTAAAAGTCCACGGCCATTGTCTTTTTTCTTTAGTACTGCCTCACAGATTGAGGAAGCTTCCGATATCCTCTGTGTATTGCCGGACAGTTTGTTCATATACAGTTACTATCATATAGTATACTTCTTCACAGTAATATTTGGACCATTCGAGCAGAAATCCCCTTGTGTGTTTGTGATGGGGGGGGGGATAGTGGCTTCAAGGTTATGGACTGCAGCTGCCGTTTGAAAATCCTTATCCTTAAAATCCTTCCACTTTCAATTGAGATACTCTGAATTCAGCCAGCATTGTGTGCGTATACGACAGAGTTGTGATGGGTACGTCTGTCAGAATGTATTTGGACAGACTTTGGGTTCGGGTGAGGGCGTCCACGAGTGTTCAGAGTGTCCGTTAAGTCGTCTGGAGTTGATTGCTTTCTGCGTTGTACGGTAACGTTCCAAAGGGAACCGCATTGATCCCGTTGGGTTAGTGCGTTACAGAGACTCTGTCGGCGACTGGTCATCGATGTGGTCCCTCATGGACTGGACGCTGGTCAGGATCTTCTTCTGGTGCCCGGCCAGAGACACCCCCAGCCTTCTGCAGGTCTCTGCAAGAACCACACAAACAAACAAACAACAACAACAAGAATGACGACTGATCATGAGTCTTTTGTGTCAGTTACACATTTGAGTCACCTGAAGGAAACGAGGAAAGACAGAAAGGTAGGAATGAAAGAGAAGAAGGAAGACAAGGAAAGAAGGGAAGGAGGAACTTGAGGTATTGATCCAGCGGTTCAGAGACCGCCCCGGCGGGTGGACCTACTCCGTGGTGAGCTGCGTGATCAGGGACAGAGAGTTGATGCCCGACCCGATGAAGGAGTCTCTGTACTGGGTCATCTTCAGCGCGCTCAGCCAGTCCTCCACCGAGCTGACGCTGCTCAGGTCTGGGGCCCCTCGGTCGAGCAGGGCATGAGGGGAAGGCCTTGAGGGAGGGAGGAACAACTCATGAGGAGCCACTTCACAGGGGCCCTGATTTCTGGATGCATGTTGTGAAGGAGCAGGCAGCTGTTGGGCATCGTGTTCATGTCGATACGGTTCGTTGAACCGGTATTATACGTGTGTGTATACGCATGTACACGTGGTTATGTTGATGTGGTACGTCTCCACTCACCCGGCGGGGATGTGGCTGCCGCCGGCCTTGAGGGAGGCGGGGTTGCGGATCATCTTGTCCAGCATGCTGACGAGGTCGGGGAACTTGGGCCTGGCGTTGCGGTCCTTCTGCCAGCAGTCCAGCATGAGCTGATGGAGCACCAGGGGGCAGTCCATAGGGGCCGGCAGCCGGAAGTCCTGCTCTATGGCGTTGATCACCTGCAGGGACGCGAGAGGCACCCGGGGGGGCGTGGTGAGTGTGTATGCGACCGCATGCGTCCTGACGGCTGCCCGTTTCCCTCATACTGGGGGGAGGTTTGAAAACGATGTACGTTTATTATTCTGCATTCAAAAAACACTTTATTTCATTATTCTTTTGCGTTTTATTCTTAAGGATTTTTCTGAGGTCATTTTTTTCTGCTGCTGGGGAGGAACCAAATAAAATGAGGCTAGATGTTACAGCATGACCCGACAACAGGTCCCACCAATGACGGGTTAACGCATGGACAAAGTGGGACCATGTCCAGGGCCCTGGGGCAATGGGGGGGCCTGGACATGTATCGATTTTTAGCTATGAACATTGGTGTGTTTTTACTCTTACAAATGTAGGCCTATGGTAAAAATGAGATGTACTAATTTTACGTTTACGTTTGGCGATGTTAAAAATGTATTTAATGTAACAAACCTGTTAAAGACGTTATATAGGCTACATGTGTAAATATCTTTTTTTTTTTTTAAAGTCTCCTTTACGGCTCCCTTTTTAAAGTTACGTATTCTTTACTTATTACTGATGATCCGTCAGATTCTGACCGAACAGCCTCATGGAAATTATATTTTACAATTCTTTATATTTTAAACTAAGAAAATTTGTTAAAGGAAGTCATTAGGTGCTTTTAAAGTCATGATATTAACCTGACATATCTCCCTCCCTCCCTCCCTCTCTCCCTCTCCCTCTCTCTCTCTCCCCCTCTCTTTCTCCCTCCCCCCCCCTCCCTCTCTCCCTCCCTCCCTTCCCCTCTCCCCCCCTCCCTCTCTCCCTCCCTCCCTCTCCTCTCCCCCCCCCCAGTGTGTGTATTTGCGTGTTGGTAGGGGTCCATGGCTAGTTTGTGTCCAGGGCCCTTGGTCATGTTAATCCGTCCTCGGGTCCAACACCGTATTGTCTTCCTACTGATTATCAACTTCACATTCTGCACATTGAGCAGTTACACGTTACAAAATGCCTTAAAGCAAGCACTTCCTAGGAGATTTGAAGAGTTTGAAAGTCCTCCTCTCTGCCTCCTGCTTCACAAAAATAACTTGAGAGGGAATACATCACGTCCTTCATGTTGTCAAGAGATTAGAGTTTGTGCGTGCGTGTTACCGTGTGTCTGCGTGTACACCTATAAGCTTCAGCGAGAAATGGTAAAATGAGCGTGGCTGAGCATCAGGCGTTCTCCCGCTGCCGTGGTGAACTCCGGCCGACCCTGCCACACTTCTGTGGGCTTTGCTGCTGCATAAATTCCCGCTAAGCACCCGCTGTCAATCCGAGCGAGGCTCGGGGTGCGGCGAGACGCCGCGTGTGGCGCTTTCATGGTTAATTCATGTTGAACATATCACCTGTGGTGGCTCCCCTGACAGAACCTTATTTCATGTTCCCCCAAAAAGCGCACACTTAAAACCCTGCGTGTGTGTGTGTGCTCTCACACACGCTTTTATCTGTGTGTCTGTCAAGCGCCTGTGCTGTGTGTGTCTGTGTGTGTGTGTGCCCACCCACGTACGGGGTGTGTTTTTGGGTGCGGGGTTCATGCATATTCAATCACGGATCCAGCAGTCCTGCTATGTTACAGCAGAACCTCTGATCCAGAAGTCCTCTTGTGTTACAGCAGAACCTCTTATTTCCACAATGTTCTGTGACCTTAACATACACTTTATCACTGCTTACATCTGCTGGCCAAATTGGTTTTAGCTGACTTTAGATTAGTAATCTAAAGTCTGATTTGTGAGACTAATGCATAGTCAAAGCCATAGCAGCCTCTGGTTATCTATAGCCTAAAAGCAAACACACATACACAACACACACAAACATCTCCATTACTATAGACTGTATGTGCATCAGCATTACTGCTGGATATACTGGCTCTAAGAACCATCAGGGGGAGAGACAGAGGGTAGGTGTGGGAAGACAGAAAAGAGAGGAATCAGACCCAAACGAAAGAATGAATGAATGAAGGAAAGAAATGAAAGGCTTGGAGTATTGAATGGATCGATCCTGCCCTACGGGCAGGAGATGGACTAGATAGCCTCTGTGCAGTTGAACCGTGCCCATGTGTGGTCAAAAGACTCTCTGAACTGACTCACCCTGCACTTACCTAAGACACCAGCAATTAAAACCTCACAACGGCCTTCCTGGCGTCAGTCTGCCCAGAGAACGGCCGGCATGGCACCGAGGCAGGCAGAGAGGAGCCGGCTCAGAGGAGTCTGAGCGCCGCAGGAACTCTTCCCGAGTGTTTCCCAACCAACGGCTAATTGAGCTCATTTACCAGGTAATAAACCGCAGATCAGTGCTCACGGCCAGTGAGGGGGGGATACGTATACGGCTCACTTCCACTTCTATCAACGCTCGCTGTGCAAAATATCTTCCTTCCATTTTTTTTAATGTCGCTTTATAGACTTGGCAACTCAGGCTTTTATAAAACATGTTATCAAGAATTATCAAGATGGTAACGTGAACCTCTTTTGTGGAACCTCGGATCACATGATTGAAACAAGAAAGACTCGAAGTGGTGGCCTTAAACCGAGCATTTAAAACGTCAGGAACATTCACTAATTTTGACCTCGCGATGGCCTTGAGAAGACAGGAAGAGGGGTAAAGCGAAGGGAAACACAGGCGCTGGACATGGACACACGCTGGATTTTGCGGTGAGAAAGGCGGAACAATGGTGACTTAAAGCACTATCAGAGTGTTTCAGACAGAAACAAAAACATCCCTTTAGCTTTGAAACGTGACAGATAATTCAACCGCCAACTGACATGTGGAAGCCATGTCTCGCAAAAACAGGAAAAAGAATCACACAGAAGACACACAGACGCACACACGTTCCCACATGTTAGGAAGGGAAGTGAACAGATAAACAAAGAGAGGTTGTGGGGTCGCCCATAGACATGGACCCACACACACGGGCACGCGCACACACACACACACACACACGCACACAAACACATAAACAGAGACACACACACAAACACACTCATACACACACACACAGACACACAGATACACACACAAACACACACACAAACACACACACACAGGTTGGCAGCGTGGACCCACAAAGACATGGATCCACACGCACACACACACACACACACACACACACACACACACACACACACACACACACACACACACACACACACACACACACACACACACACACACACACACACACACACACACACACACACACACACACACACAGGTTGGCAGCGTGGACCCACAAAGACATGGACCCACAAGCACACACACACACACGGCCCCCCCAGCGGGCAGCGGGACGGGGTGACGTACGTCTTGATTGCTCATGTCCCAGTACGGCCTCTCTCCGTATGACATCACCTCCCAGGTGACGATGCCGTAGCTCCACACGTCTGAGGCCGACGTGAACTTCCTGTAGGCGATGGCCTCGGGGGCCGTCCAGCGCACCGGGATCTTACCCCCCTGGGACACACACACACACACACACACACACACACACACACTGCATGGCTGTTTCTTCGTTACCTCACGCTCGTTTGCCTGCTGATGTCACATCCTGCTTAACAGCGGCCTGGTCAGTCATTACTCACAGTAATAAACAAAGAGGAGTGAGCTTCATAGCACCGTAACACTCAGTATGATGTAGAATAGATAGTAGTACAAGTATAAAGTATAATAGTACATATCAAGTATACCTCAAGCAAACAATTAATTCAAGGAAGGGACAAACAGACGACAATATGTATGTGTCTGTGTGTTGTGTGTGTGTGTGTGTGTGTGTGTGTGTGTGTGTGTGTGTGTGTGTGTGTGTGTGTGTGTGTGTGTGTGTGTGTGTGTGTGTGTGTGTGTGTGTGTGTGTGTGTGTGTGTGTGTGTGTGTGTGTGTGCGCCCTCACCAGGGAGCTGGTGTAGGTGGGGTCGGAGGTGTCCTCCTCCAGGTAGCGGGACAGGCCGAAGTCTGAGACCTTACACACCAGGTTGCTGTTCACCAGGATGTTCCGCGCGGCCAGGTCGCGGTGCACGTAGCTCATCTCCGCCAGGTACCTAGCACACAACACAGCACAACACCTGAGTACCTAGCACACAACACAACACAGCACCTGAGTACCTACCACACAACACAACACAACACAACACCTGAGTACCTACCACACAACACAACACAACACCTGAGTACCTAGCACACAACACAACACAGCACCTGAGTACCTACCACACAACACAACACAACACCTGAGTACCTACCACACAACACAACACCTGAGTACCTACCACACAACACAACACAACACCTGAGTACCTAGCACACGCACACAACACAACACCTGAGTACCTACCACACAACACAACACAGCACCTGAGTACCTACCACACAACACAACACCTGAGTACTACCACACAACACAACACCCAACACCTCAGTGCCACGCCATCACGCTCAGCTACTTAGAGACAGCCATGACATTTGTGTGTGAGTGTGTATATATATGTGTGTGTGTTGTCTGTGCGTGTGCGTGTGTGTGTGTGTATCTTTGTGTGTACGTATGTGTTTGAATTTGGGCATCCGTGTGTGTGTGGTTTGTGAGTGTGTTTGCGTGAATGTGTGTGTATATATATTTGTGTGTGTATATGTATGTATGTGTGTGCATGTATGTGTGTTTGTGGGCCTCCGTGTGTGTGTGGTGTGTGTGTGTGTGTGTGTGTGTGTGTGTGTGTGTGTGTGTGTGTGGTGTGTGTGTGTGTGTGTGTGTGTGTGCGTGTGTGGTGTGTTGTGGGTGTGTGTGTGTGTGTGTGTGTGTGTGTGTGGTGATGTGTACCTCATGCCGGATGCGATGCCCCTCAACATTCCCACAAGCTGGATGACCGGGAACGTTCCGTCGTTTCGCTGTGAAAGGACGGAACAATGTCTCATCAGACGTCAGGACGACTACGATTCAGTAAGGACAAGGAAACCACCTAAAGTTAAACATTGGCAAACAAATCAATCCTCATTTGAAGTTGAGGTGCCAATGTGAATAACCACACAAACACAACCCCACACACACACTCACACACAGACAAAACACATCCCACATATATCCTGAAAAACTATGGCGGATAATTGTACATTGCGATGTGTAAGGTGTTGTGATGTGTAAGTGAATATAGGAGGAATCCACCAAATTTTAAAATACAACCTGAGATCTTTGAAAACCAACTCAGGTTTTGCTACTTATTGACAAGTGATAATAATGTCAAACGTTGGGTTTCTCGACCAGATTTCTTGACTATGATTTTTGAACTGAAGTGGTGTGTTTATTCTGTTGGGCACACTAACGTGTTCTGTAAATGCACTGGGACTGCTTTCATGTACTAGAGGGTTGCGTCTGTCTTGTTCCCTGTGTGTGTGTGTGTGTGTGTGTGTGTGTGTGTGTGTGTGTGTGTGTGTGTGTGTGTGTGTGTGTGTGTGTGTGTGTGTGTGTGTGTGTGTGTGTGTGTGTGTGTGTGTGTGTGTGTGTTATAAATGACATAGTGCATCCAACCATGCCTTTGAAGCTTCTCTCACCTAATCCTCTGCAGGCGAAACCTTCAAGGTATACACACACACGCGATAACACACTCAAGCACACACATGCAGGGACTTACTCGCATGAAGGCATGCGCACAAATGCGCACAAAGCCCGCACATTCATATGCAGGACACACACAAACAGACACCAACACCGACACACACGCTGATCGATCCCAATGGTGATGCTGGCTTTGCAAGACTGTGTCTTGAAGCCACAGGACAATCAATGTGTTTGTGTGTGCTTGTATGTGTGTTTCAGTCGAGGATTCTTGAGTCAAAAGAGGTCATGCTGTGAGAAGCAAACATCAAAGCGCTTCATGTTCTGTTTTTAGAGCTGGCCTAAAAGAAGGACGGATCAAAGACAGACGGTCGTATGGACAGGTTGGCACAGGGAGGAAGAGAGCGTCAGAGAGAGGGTCTTACACACATGGGTGAGTCAGAGAGAGAGAGAGAGAGAGAGAGAGAGAGAGAGAGAGAGAGAGAGAGAGAGAGAGAGAGAGAGAGAGAGAGAGAGAGAGAGAGAGAGAGAGAGAGAGAGAGAGAGAGAGAGAGAGAGAGAGAGAGAGAGAGAGAGAAATAGGTGGACAGGATGAAAATATTTGTCATATTTCGCACAGCAAACCAAACAATGAAGCTATAAATATATACTTATATATACATATACATACATATATATACATACACACACACACACACACACACACACACACACACACACACACACACACACACACACACACACACACACACACACACACACACACACACACATATATATATATATGTATTGAATACTGGTGCTTATTACCCTCAGGAATGAGTCGAGCGCGCCGTTCTCCATGAACTCTGTGATGATCATGGTGGGCCTGCTCTTGGTGACCACCCCCTCCAGGCGGATGATGTTGGGCTGGTCGAACTGGCCCATGATCGACGCCTCGGACAGGAAGTCCCGCCGTTGCCTCTCGGAGTAGCCCGCCTTCAGGGTTTTGATGGCGACAGGAAACTCTTTCTTCCCTACTAGCTTCAGACGGCCTTTGTACACCTCACCGAACTCACCTGGGGAGGAGGACACCATTTACACTTTTTAACGCAAAAGCTTTATTAACCGCAGTATATCGGTGAACACACACACACACACACACACACACACACACACACACACACACACACACACACACACACACACACACACACACACACACACACACACACACACACACACACTCTCTCTTCAGCATCGCTGGACGACGAGAGAAAAAATTGGTTGCAATGCTTTTTCAGAGCACAAAATCAGAGAGAAACGCTTAAGTGACAAGGCAATAAATGTACACACCAACACACATACACACACACACACACACAAAAACAAACAATGGAAGCAACTGCGCAAAAGACAGCCATGTTTTGATCGGCACTCAAGATCGGCACTTTGGTGGTCAATTGGATCAGAGAGGGGAAATAGGTAACAAGAAAGATCCGATAGATGCTAGACCACCATGCAGTATGGTGACACATCAAGAAAGATCCGGTAGATGCTAGACCACCATGCAGTATGTTGACATATCAAGTGACACTATGTTTTTGACACAAACTCATTGTCTGGGGTTTGCAATCATTTCTGAAAGGAGAAAAATACAATCCTGGGGTACTCATCACAATTCATGAATATTATGGATGATTGTATTTTGTCTTTGTCTGTTTACGTCGCGGACATGACTAATATGAATGTGGGGACGGATGGATATCACCGGACATTGTTGCACAAGAGACCTGATTCCTTCACTGCACTACTGTGAGTCTTTCCTTACGCACACTGAACTATCCTTTCGTTTTTTATCCTGCCCACCCAGCCCGTGCTACGGATCGTACGGGTCGTGCCTGCTTATCGTACAGCCGGCCTCGGTTTATTTATTCACACTCAGAGAGAGGAGGGACTGTGAGACTCAGGGGGGGGGGGCAGTTGGAAGCAGAATGGATGTTGTGATTCAATCTTGTTTGCAGGGCTGTGCCTTATTACCAAAAGTTTGCAATGTGTGCCTCACCATGTGGAGTGGATCATCACCCCTTGATGCCGAAGGTTTGCTGTGTGGTATTGTGCTACGTCATTGTGTGACATGTATTTATCTAGTTCCTCTTGAGATCCCAATCAGCCAGTTATTAGCTTTTACCACTGACGCATGCTGTGTGCTAAGATCCTATCTTCCCTGTACCGTGTAAAGTCTGGTAGACGCGTGTAAAAAGTAGACGTGATAATCATAAAAGTTCGAAGTTTCAAGCTTGTAAAACAGGACACGGTGGAAAATGATGGTTAATATGATGAACTGAAACCAGCCCTGCCTCGTTTCTCCCATGGACTTACTTTTGTTCAGTGGATGCCAAATGTTTTTTTCTAATATAGCTTTTTGCTTTTCTCTTTTTCCCCCCCAATGCTTTTAAACTTTTGCTCAGTGGATGTGTTGTGGCTGTTTATCTTTCCATCTATTCCTCCGCCTGTCCACTGCTGGGGAACACCGCAGCAATCTCAGGGACATCATTCAGCCCCCATGTTGGTTTCAGGGGCCCAGCAGTGACTTACTCAGCAGTCATTCTAACGTTTTCTCCAACCTCGACGTCTTGGAATCAAGTGTGCTCTGGACGTACCTCGGGCGTCCTTTGTACTGCTGGAGACCGTCTCTCTTTTATTCCGTGTCAGGAGAGATAACCCCTATGCCTCCCGGGGATATGACATTGTATGTACTTTCAAAATAAAAGTCCTGCTCCCACAGATAAAATTGTTGAGTGAATAATGGATGAGTAAAGGGGCTTTGATGACGCGGATCGCCCTCCCTCACTCTGATCTGTGCACCCCAGAACGCTGCTCATTAAAAACGACCGACTGCCAGAGAGAGAGAGAGACAGAGACAGAGACAGAGACAGAGAGACAGAGACAGAGACAGAGACAGAGACAGAGACAGAGACAGAGACAGAGAGAGAGAGAGAGAGAGAGAGAGAGAGAGAGAGAGAGAGAGAGAGAGAGAGAGAGAGAGAGAGAGAGACAGAGAGAGAGACAGAGAGAGCGACAGAGAGAGCGACAGAGAGAGAGAGAGAGAGAGAGAGAGAGAGTGAGAGAGTGAGAGACGAGACAGACAGACAGACAGACAGACAGACAGACAGACAGACAGACAGACAGACAGACAGACAGACAGACAGACAGAGAGAGAGAGAGAGAGACCACCAGAAGAGCGATAAAAGAAGGATACGATGAAGGGATCAACGGATGGTAGATATGGATGATGGATAAACTGTATGACAGAGGACCACTGACACTGGGATATGGTCACAGGGATTGAAAGACAAATACATGGCCATATATATATATAATATATATATATATATATATATATATATAATATATATATATATATATATATGATATGTGTGTAGTTTGTGATGTGTGTGTGTGTTGTGTGTGTGTGTGTGTGTGTGGTGTGTGTGTGTGTGTGTGTGTGTGTGTGTGTGTGTGTGATTTCTGAGATGCAGATGGGAAAGAGAGGGATGGAGAGGAGGCAGGTGGTTACAAGGTTTAAAAAAACAATGGAGGAGCGTGATGTGAGAGACAGAAAACAGAAAGGGAGAGAAACGAGAGATAATAGAGAGAGAGAAAGAAGAGAGAGTAGAGGAGAAAGGATTTTTTTCAGCTAATCTTCTTTTCAGTACAATTTAATTAGTAGATTTTCCTTTGTTCTTTGAATCTTTCTGTTTTCTGTTTGCACACAACTCCAGGGTGAGGAGATCCACAGGAGAGAATCAGAATCACTTTTATTATATCTTATTGTACAGTACACAAGAGAGAGAGAGAGAGAGAGAGAGAGAGAGAGAGAGAGAGAGAGAGAGAGAGAGAGAGAGAGAGAGAGAGAGAGAGAGAGAGAGAGAGAGAGAGAGAGAGAGACAGAGACGGAGAGAGCGAGAGAGAGAGCGAAAGAGAGAGACAGAGATGGAGATGGAGAAGGAGAGGGAAAGGGAGAGAGCGTGAGCGAGAGAGGGGGGGGGGGGGAACAACAATGTGATATAATCACCGAAAGAGATGAGAAGGATAAGGAGGGGGGAAGGGGGGGTAGGAAATGAGGTCAATTAGAAGAAGATGGCTCCACAGGAAAAACTACAGACAGAGAGCCACCCTACACACCCTAGACACCGAGAAGGAGGGGTGCGTTAGTGCGAGTGGGCGACAAGGAGAGGGAAGGAGAGACGCTGGGGGAGGTGCCTGTGGGAACACGTTCTCCTCTTCCACAGAGAGCGAGGCGTAGGAATCACCCCACCATCACACATGTCAGTCAACCACAGCGACCATATGTCCCCACATTTGACCTCCCATCCTCCTCCTCCTCCTCCTCCTCCTCCTCCTCCTCGCCCCAGCCTCGGTCACCTCTGTCCCTACAGGCGGGTATGCCTGCACCCGACCCCAGCACGCAAGACAACCAGATAAAGAACAGCAAAACAGGACGTTCAGATGGGAATGAAACCCCAACCCAAAACACGTCCTCCACGGTTCTGAAGGCATCTGCTTTTTGACCTTTTCTTTTTCACAGCGCAATGCCAGGCCAGGAGTGGTGAACATGACACAAACAACAGCTTGATAAGCCAGCTGAAATCAGCCCTTATTGCGGTATGTTTCACAATGAATGTTTAGCGAGTTGAGCTGAGGACTGGTATGCCTGGAAGCTCGACACCTCGTCAGTGAAGCAGAAAATGCAATTAAAAGCTGCTTTGGATGCTTCCATGTTTTAAGTTAATAAGTGAACAGCTAGCCTCCAAAGACTATAGAGATTTGCACGTTTGTTTCACAATGATCAGTGTACCCTTTGCTGGGCAGGACAAAAAAAAAATCCAGATATGGGCGTGGCCTTACGTTATTCAAAAAGCTCCAGCCAATCAGATTAATTAATTTAGTGACGGTCAGGAGGAAAGAAATTGTTTTAAATCATTTCAA
>OLKM01000428.1:41659-44159 GCA_900291075.1 Melanogrammus aeglefinus
ATATATATATATATATATATATATATATATATATATATTCTATATATATATATATATATTCCAATGCAATGGAATATATATTCCAAATGGCCTTGCAGTGCGACCACTATCTTCTAGCTGCGGGCTTCGTGAGCAGGGCAGCAGCTGGTAAACACACAACCTGAACTGGTGGATGTGTTTGTTTGTTGGCGCTATAGGGGAAAGCTATCTCACCAGGGCAGTAGGCATGCGCTTACCTGGATCGGAAAAAAGAACAAAGATAGAGCTCGGGGAGCTGATAAGCACTTGTTTGAAATATAATGGATGTCAAGTGATGGCCAAATGCCCAATTTCGGAACGAGTCGACAGCGCGAGAGGAGGTCTGTTGAACATAAATATACTGACAGCTAAATGTAAGGTGTGGCATTCAGGATCCTCCAGTGTGATTGCAGGGCTACAGCCCCCCCGCGCTGTGAGGTACGCTGTGTGTTGGTGTGAGCGGAGAGCCAGACCGCCGCTCGCCCGAGGACCCAGCAGGGTTAATGCCGAGGGGAACGGGAGATTAAACAGGTAATATCTGCTCCGAGTGTGTGTGTGTGTGTGTGTGTGTGTGTGTGTGTGTGTGTGTGTGTGTGTGTGTGTGTGTGTGTGTGTGTGTGTGTGTGTGTGTGTGTGTGTGTGGGAGGGGGGGTGCATGTCTGGCAGACGGAGATAAGTAAAGCAGGAACTCTGGGGGGGGGGTGGTGGAAGGGTGAGGCTGTACTCTGTCCCTCTCTGCCATATCTAATTTGTTCTATTAAAACCTAATAATACATAATGATGAAGGGGGAGCAATGGGCAGAGGAGGACATTGAGGGATCAGGAGGAGTGTGATGAAGGAAAGGACTGCAGGCGAGGTTGAGGGAGGGGGAGAGAGAGACAGACAGAGAGACAGAGACAGAGAGAGAGAGAGACAGACACAGAGAGAGACATAGACAGAGAGAGAGAGAGAGAGAGAGAGAGAGAGAGAGAGAGAGAGAGAGAGAGAGAGAGAGAGAGAGAGAGAGAGAGAGAGAGAGAGAGAGAGAGAGAGACACAGACAGACAGACAGACAGAACGACAGCAGAAAGACAGACAGAACGACAGACAGAACGACAGACAGAACGACAGACAGAACGACAGACAGACACAGACAGAGACAGAGAGACAGAGACAGAGAGAGAGAGAGAGAGAGAGAGAGAGAGAGAGAGAGAGAGAGAGAGAGAGAGAGAGAGAGAGAGAGAGAGAGAGAGAGAGAGAGAGAGAGAGAGAGAGAGAGAGAGAGAGAGACAGAGAGAGAGAGAGAGAGAGAGAGGAGAGAGAGAGAGAGAGAGAGAGAGAGAGAGAGAGAGAGAGAGAGAGAGAGAGAGAGAGAGAGAGAGAGAGAGAGACAGAGAGAGAGAGAGAGAGAGAGAGAGAGAGAGAGAGACAGAGAGGGGGACGGATTGAAGGCAGGGAGGGGGAGGGGGTGAGGAGGTGAGGAGTCTCTTGTGCTCCGCCCGGTTCCTGGACGGACCGGGGACTAAAATAAGCCTCCCCACGTTTCCTACGTCACCGTCCAGCTAGTTGACCTCAATCTAGGAATCCATTTCCCCCAGAAACCTTTTCCTGGTCCATAAAGAGGGTCAGCCTTCACACTTATGATTGGACTTCTCCACTACAGCAAGCGTGGCATCAACCGCACCAATTTAGAACTTGATTATCTTTCAATATGGTGTGCATCCAGAGGACTTTCGCAGAGAATTTATGAGGTGAATCTAGAGCACCCGGGGTGCAGAAACAAGCACAGTATGCTCCCCGTCTCCAGACATAAGAATATATCTGCACCAATATCAACAGAACAACCATAAGTCACATGAAAACACACACACAACACACACACACACACACACACACACACACACACACACACACACACACACACACACACACACACACACACACACACACACACACACACACACACACACACAGACACAGGGGTACCTACCTTGTCGTAGAAGCGTATCTCGTAGTTGAGGATGATGCCGTTGGGCTGTTCGGGGGGTGGCCATGACAGGGAGAAACTGCGGCTCGTTGAGCTCACCTGGTGCATTATGGGTACCAGCGAGGGGGCTGACAAACACACACACACACACACACACATTAAACGATCAACCTGATACTCAAAGATGAATGAACATCAGCTTGGATAACAGGTGGGAGTCAAACGTGAAATTGATGAATCCAAAAAGATGATCACATTAATCGACTGTTGTGTTGTTAGAGACAAGCGGACACACATTTTCAGGAGAAACATTAGCGTCATACAAAATGTCAGACATTTAATCAGCTCACAATCATCAAAATCGAAAAAATAACAAATGGAACAGCCAGCAAACAGCCAGTCCACTTTAAACATCGGTGCAATTCAACATAGCATTAGCAAACCAAGCATTTTATAACACTTAGCCCGCTACAGATCAAGGGACAGCCTCTAGAACCTTCTGTTTCAGAGGCCAGC
>OLKM01000428.1:52322-82322 GCA_900291075.1 Melanogrammus aeglefinus
TGAGAAGAGAAGACTGAGACGAGAAGAGAGAGAGAGAGGGGGAAGCAAGAGAGAGAGAGAGAGAGCATGTGTGAGAGAGGAGAGAGCAGAGAGAGAGAGAGAGAGAGAGAGAGAGAGAGAGAGAGAGAGAGAGAGAGAGAGAGAGTGTGTATATGTGTGTATATGTGTTTGTGCCTAATAAATAGGACCAGCAATATTAATCTCAGGGAGAGTATTGTGGCTTCCCAGCATGCCGTAGTTCTCAGGTTTTAGTCTGTAGATTTGCGTGTGTGTGAGTGAGTGTGTGTGATGGTCTATGTGTGTAAGGGAAATCCATTTACAGCAAACAATTATAACCAATATGCATGCATCAAAGTCGACACCCCATGGCTTTAAAACACACCTATCACACACACACACACACACACACACACACACACACACACACACACACACACACACACACACACACACACACACACACACACACACACACACACACACACACACACACACACACACACACACACACACACACACACATAAACAAACACAAACAACTTTTCAAACAGTAACTCGATTTTCTTGTCAAATAATCAATAAGTGATGTGAGTGAGGAGGTGGAGATATGCCGGAGCAGTGATCTTCCACACCTTGTTCTGAGTCATTGGCTGAGTGCACAAACACCATTATCCAGTCACATGTGACAAAGCTATTTATCATGTCTGCTTTTTTCCGTACCCAAATCTCTGTCGGCTCTGTCATTTATAATGGAAGGTGGTTGGGAGCTGTCCATTTATCTTGTGCTCCCGTGCCGTGTCTCCCGTGCTTGCTAATGACTGGGACCTTTTCAGAGTGCAGCATCCAAACCCACCTGAGAAACAGCAGGGGGGCCGCGCCTGCGCCTCACTTTCCGCGGGTTTCAGAACGATGTGTTCTCTCTCCTGCTCTCGTTCTCTCTACGTCTCACTCCCCCGCCCCGAGAGTCTCAGGGACAAATCTGTGACTGCAAAACTGTGTGCATGAGGCTGTCATTGCCGTTGCCTCCCTGTCTCCCTGAAGGGGAACATGGCGTTGCTTCAGCGATGCAGCAGCACACAGCACAACTCCTTGCAGCTCAGCTCAGCACCGGTGTCTGCGGAGTCTGCATGTTGGTGATGAGTGGATTTTGCTATTCCAGCTCGAAGTGATGAATAAGAGACTCTTGTTTTCTTCTGAGCATTTGTATTGAACACTGTACCTCTCTCTCTCTTTCTCTACTCTAGCTAACTCTTTTCTTCATCTCTTGCCCTCCCCCCTCTCTCTCCCTGTGACAGTTTGGTACTCATTTGCGCGAGGTAATCTGTCTCGGACACGCCAAAGAAATTAGCATGTGGGGAACCAATCTCACTTATCATTTACCCAAACATACACATCCCATCACCAATGCACGCACACTCACTCTCACACGCACAGGCACACACACACAGACGTATACGTGCACACATGTGCACAGGATGACTCTCTGGGGACAGAGTAGGACGGAGGGAAGAAGGAAAGGAAGCAAGGATAGATGTTGCACAGAGGGAAGAGGAGCGTAGGAATATGAGCGCCTTCGTATGGCTCAGCATTCCAGCTAAACAGAACAGGAAGTCACAGGCAACCTACAGCCTCTTTACACAATCACTGCTGTTCTTTTGATACAAAACGAGAAGCCCTATTGGCACACAGACACACACACACACACACACACACACACACACAAGCACACAGACACACACACACACACACACACACACACACACACACACACACACACACACACACACACACACACACACACACACACGACACACACACACACACACACACACACAGCACACACACACACACACACACACACACACACACACACACACACACACAGACAGCACAAACACACACACACACACACACACACACACACACACACATGTACACGCACATGCACACAAATGCAACCATACACACAAGCACAGAGACACACACACACATGTATATACACAGAGCGTCAAACACTGTGAAAACCTTCAAATTGCACAACCCCCCTCCCCCATTGAGAGGCTGTGGAAGTACCAGGGACGTCGGAGAACCCAGTGCCGTCTGTCTGGGTCCATAACCCCATCCGGAGGCTCACATAACTCAGCTTCAACTTTTCAAATTGAACCAGCGAAAATTAGCTTCGCTTTGATGTGAACATGGCTTCAGGTTATTTTAGTCTGGTTGGATTTATGAACAGCCAAAACACAGACAGAGAGGGCAGTAAAACCCACAGTGGAACTCTAGCTCGGACCATTGGGACTTTCGGATTTCAGGCTTCTCGTGAACATATTTAAATGCATTATTGTTTTCTTGTAAACGTATTTGATGCTGGTTGTTGGTTTTGTTTGCATGATATATTACAGGTATTTGAATATGATTTTTGGGTTAAATATGGGCATTCAACGTGTAGGATGGGTTAAATAAGGGCA
Organism: Melanogrammus aeglefinus; assembly: GCA_900291075.1. Classification (NCBI taxonomy): domain Eukaryota; kingdom Metazoa; phylum Chordata; class Actinopteri; order Gadiformes; family Gadidae; genus Melanogrammus; species Melanogrammus aeglefinus. The sequence continues at coordinate 54,791 of OLKM01000428.1, forward strand.
TTCTTGTGGCGTTTGATTTAAACCTTTACGTAAAAATGACAAATGAAAAAAAACTGACTCGATGATTAAGACCTGGCTGGCACATCATAAGAAAAGAAAATAAATAGCAAACTCACAAACAGCTATACACCTAGCACAGACACACACACACACACACATACACACAAGGACACACAAATACACACACACATACACACACACACACACACACACACACACACACACACACAAAGACACACACACACAAAGACATACACACACAGACACATACACACAAGGACATACAAATACACACACACACACACACACAAAGACACACAAATACAAACACACAGACACACACACACACACACATACACACATACACACAAGGACATACAAATACACACACACACACACACAAAGACACACAAATACAAACAAACACACACACACAGACACACACACTCACACACACACACACACACACACACACACACACACACACACACACCCCCCCGCCCCCCCACCTTGGCAGACGTTGGCCTTGTCAGGCTCGTAGCCGGCCTTGCAGCTGCAGCTCCCGATGGGCACCATCCACTCGCCGTCGCCGTTGCAGTACAGCTTAATGGGCACATCCAGCTCCTCCGCGCTGGCGATGCAGCTGCCCCGCGCTGGCGATGCAGCTGCCCCGAGCGATGACCAGCAGGTCGACTCCGCCCCCGTCAGCGTCTGCACGGGTCCGGGGGACGACGACGATCAATAAATGACGATCAATCAATCAATCAATGACGAAGTGATGTGTTTGCATTGATACGCTGTATGTATACAGTAACAGTACGTTTTACTTTTCATTTAGATTGTATTTAACTGTATGCCAGTCACCCTAGTCTATAACTTGTGAATAACATAACGATTTACACTCCTTGACAGAACATAGAACGTAGTTAATCTCTCTTCAACAGTGGGGTAATGCTACACGTGGTTCTGTCCACCTGCTTCGTTTCATAGAGCTAAGGTTCCCTCAAGTACCTCAGGGAAGAACGCAAAGTTCTGCACCACGCTGGGACACTTCTTGTAGAAGACGCGGACAGCCAGGAGGGACATGCAGGCCCCCAGGTCCTGGAAGGCCAGGTGGAACCCCCGGCCCCGGGACAGGGGGCCGAAGCTCCGCACCTCAGTGTTGACCTTCATAAGCCGGCCCCCGAAGTCCACCTGGGAGAAGCTCTCGTCGGCGGCGATGGTGTCCACCTGGGGAGGAGAGGAGGGTGACGGAGGGGGTGGGGTTGGGCAGGGCGGAGAGGGGAATGTAAGAGGGAGAGCAGCGAATCTGCTCCATCATAGTTCATGACACTTCCTTCTTTTTGTGTGGATGCATGTTCTCCCCACTGCCATCCCCACGCTGAACAAATAACTATAATATATCCAGTGTTGGGGAGTAACGCAATACATGTACCGGCGTTACGTATTCAGAATACAAACTATAGCTAACTGTATTCCGTTACAGTTACAATTTAAATAGTTGGTATTTAGAACACAGTTACATTGTCGAAATCAATGGATTACATGACGATACTTCTGGTTCAGCAGTTTATTCGTGCTTTCACACCAACAGCATTTAGTGCGCACTAAACGAGTTTGGTCCCCTTGGTTTGGTACGTTTGCGTTGGTGTGAATGCAACCACCTCAGTTCGATGTGAACCAAATCAGCCGACCGAGACCTCCCTGAACAGCTGGTCTCCGTTTGCTTCCAAACTAACCCTGGTACAGTTCGCTTGAGATGTGAAAGCGAACGCAACTCCAAGACTAGCAGCAAATTGTCGGACAGTCTCTCTCTCTCTCTCTCTCTCTCTCTCTCTCTCTCTCTCTCTCTCTCTCTCTCTCTCTCTCTCTCCTCTCTCTCTCTCTCTCTCTCTCTCTCTCTCTCTCTCTCTCTCTCTCTCTCTCTCTCTCATCTCTCCTCTCTCCTCTCTCTCTCTCTCTCTCTCTCTCTCTCTCTCTCTCTCTCTCTCCCTATGCACTTAGCTCAGTGAAAAAAATATTAGATAATAGCAAATCTCTTTTGCATAAACATACCCTTATAGTCTTTGTTTCACTACAGCAAATTATATAAAATAGTTCACTTTCAGGGAGACTTGGGCCTAACACATTCAGCCAGTATGAACAGAAGAACACACCAGAATAGGCCTGTTTAGTAAGCAGGATCTGATGCCGCATTCCTACACTTATTAAATGCAATTCAATGTGGAAGTAATCCAAGTATTCAGAATACGATTGAGTGATGAAACGGAATACGTTACATAGTATATTTTTCGGCATGAATACATAATACATGCCCAAAAATGTACTATGTAACGTATTTTAAAAGTAACCTTCCCAACACTGAATATATCTCCCTCCATTTAGTCATCTCTTTGCACTGCTTGCATTATTTTGCGTTCATTTATTGTCATTGCTTTGGACTGTCTCTGTCTTGCATGCATTGAACCTGACTTGTCAAAGACGAATTCCGGTCACTTGTGACAGACAATAACGTTTTTCTTATCTTATCTTATCTCTTTTGCCTTCTCCAGTTCATTTATTTTCTTACCATCTTGTTCTTGATTGGTTGTTCCAAATCCATACTGAGCCCTAACTTATTATATTTGTGCTTTGTAATCATTGGCTGTTAAGCTCCTCCCCACTGCGTGACACCTGTCTGGGTGCACTATATGTCCCCACTGCCTCCATGGTTCCTGGGGCCTATGTACTCCCTGGGCTTGTGATTGGTGGAGGCAGTAAGGGGTCCAGAGCCTCCGAGAGGACGGTGGTTCCAGGACATCAGCTAAAAGAGGTGCCTTTGGAGAAACACAAGTGGGCAGACTATAAAACATTGGGGTGCGTGAGGCAATCCCGAGGGACACATCCGTCCCTCCCCCGACTACCCTCCCCATAAACTCACTCAACGTAACGCTCCTGAATTGCGCCGGCTATTCTTGGAAACCAGGCGGGTAACGGCGGCGTTTATCGCAATCGCTGACTCTGACGGGCTTAAATCTGAGCCAAGGTTTGTCACTTGCCACGCAACCTGCACCCCTTGTATTGTGCGTTGTGCCTGTGGCTGGGGTTTCTTTGTGCTCAGTCTCTTTAAATGGGCCATTGTGTATGTGACAACCATCTGCCTAACCTTTCTAGGTACTGTATTGTTTCCCTGTTGGCTAAACTCTCCATTTGTCTGGTTCTTAATACCTCTTTCCACTGATGTTAACTACAGGGTCAGCACTCTGTCTGTCTGTCTGTCTGTCTGTCTGTCCGTCAGCTGCTATTATCTATCAGACATTAAGCTCATTTTTTGGAAATTTGGCTGTTTTTACAGATCTGTCACACAACTGTTATAAATTATATTTTGTACCCTTGGGAAATGGATTTATAATCAGCCATGACTCATAGTTTCAGTAGTATTGATGAAGTGATGTGAAGTGAAGATTTCTTATAACAATCCAACAAGTCCAATCATACAGAAACACTGTTCACCTATGACGTCCATTATTTGTTAAGATTTAAATATTCATCTCAGTTAATTAATAATTAACCAATGTTCTAGTAATTATTTAGTAATGGCACTCATGTTGAGTGGTGTTCATGTAGACCCTAAGGTAATCGTGTTCATGTTGACTAACCGGTTGATTTATTTATTGTCGTGTTGCCAAGTGGGGTGAGCAAAGATTGCGGATTATCCTTTAGAAAAATAAACTTGAAATTCCTGGAGGTCTAGACGGCTGATACTAGGGCTTTGACTTTTGCCCAAAAATCCTACTCGAAGTATGTTTGTTTATTAATATTAATATTCGAATATATTCGAATATTTATTAATAATATTTTGACCATTAAATGCCTTCGGTAAGACCTGGATCGGGCTTCGCGAGGTTTGTTTACCGCGTTGCTATGGTTACCGGTCTTGCGCGTCCCAACGGTTTGTTAGGTTTCTAATAAACCGCTGTCTAATCAATACTTCATTCACTGCCTCCTCCGTGGTCATTACAGTATTATGAATAGACTGCGTCGGGTTCTCCGACTTCTCTCCCTCTTGGCCCGTAACAGGTTCCAATATTATGGGCTGCCCTAATATTCGTTTGAATTCTGATTCATTTTTTGATATTCAAATTATATTCGAGTAACAAAGTTCGGAGTCAAAGCCCGAGCTGATACCTTCAGGAAGGGTGCGGTGGTCCAGTACTCGATGCCACGGCCCTCCGACAGCGAGTGGTCCGACTCCAGGTAGTACAGGTTGAAGGTCTCCTTGCAGGAGCCCAGCACGCTGGGGATGGAGGCGCAGTCGCGCACGGTGAAGCGGATCTCCACGTAGACGCGCTGGGCGGCCCGCCGGTCCACGTAGGTGGTGAGCAGCCAGTTGTTCTGGCTGGGCTCGAACACGTTGCACACCTGGTACGTGCGGATGGTGTTGAGGTTCTCGTCGTAGCCGCTCACCTCCTCCCACTGTGGTGGAGGTGGTGTTGGAGGTGGTGGTGGTGGAGTGGTGGTGGTGGTGGTGGTGGTGGTGGTGGTGGAGGTGGTGGAGGTGGAGGTGGTGGTTGTGGTGGTGGGTGGTGGTGGTGGTGGTGGATGGTGGTGGTGAGTGGTGGAGTTGGTGGTGGTGGTGGTGGTGGTGGGTGGTGGAGGTGGTGGTGGTGGTGGAGGTGGTGGTGGCGGTGGTGGAGGTGGTGGTGGAGGTGGAGGTGGTGGTGGAGGTGGTGGTGGATGGTGGTGGTGGATAAAAGAGGAGGGAGGAGGGAAGAGGAGAGGTCTAGAGTGATGAATGAGTTAATACGGGCATGACTAAGCCACCCCCCCCCCCCCCCCCCCTCATATATATATATATTGTGCCCCTCTCTCGGTCCCTCCATTGCTCTAATTACTCTCTGCATCTGTGCTGCAGCAGTGGATAAACATATTTATCCCAATTAAGGCTGTAGCCCATCTCAAACCATATCCCACACTCACCACACACACACACCACACACACACACCACACAGACACACACACACACACACACACACACACACACACACACACACACACACACACACACACACACACACACACACACACACACACACTGGACCGAAAATAGACCTGTAAACAGGAGATTTTCCCTATTCTATCCTCACATTCCCTTGCTGCAGTTGAAACGTGTTCGTTAGTCTTCTATTTCTTTCAATTCTCCACGAACAGCAGTTCATTGGTGTCACCGTGGCGATGTATTTAAGAGTTTGACAATTAATTGAGCCTGTAAGGTGTAGTCAAACCTCTGCCTAAGGGGAGGCTTGTACGTGCACACACACCCACACCCCCCCACACCCCCACACACACACACCCACACCCACACACACACACACACACACCTGTACATTGTTCTTACCCCGTTGGCAGGAAACGATATCCAGCCAAGCTCGGCTGTGGCTGTCCTTGTATCCATCACTGTCTCTGTTAGAGAGACAGAGAGAAACAACAACTATTGGAACCGTCAGGGAGAGGGAAAGCAAGAGCGATGCCAAAGAGGCATGGAAACATACGCCGTCTGCTACAACGTTGGCCTGACACAACGTTGGCCCGACACAACGTTGGCCTGACACGCTTGATTTAATGCTAATTATACAGTTTATTTCCCTTTTCATGTTCAACATTTTTGACGGTTGATTGCCAATCAAACAGGGTCTCTGGTTTTCGTAAACAACTTTAAACAAAGCTAACAATGAAAGCAAGCCTTAAACTGGAGCCCCTTTCACAAACATGACACTGATTAAGATGTAACAACTGGCTGAGATGCTGACAGTGTACGTTATGGTGTTAAGTAGGCACATCTGAGAAGGCAGGGAAGGGGCCTAAGCTAACAGCTGGCAGAATACAAGCTGACAACAGTGCTACCAGTTTTTTTTTAAAGGTGCTACTATTGAAGGCATAGATTGGAGGCAAACAGAAGCTGAAAGGTTTGCCCCTGACATGAATGAATGTTGGTCTATCAGACCGTGTCCTTAATAGCTAATACGCACATAGAGGCTTCATAACCGTAAGTAAAAGACGGACTCATACACCCCCCCACACACACACCACACACACACACACACACACACACACACACACACACACACACACACACACACACACACACACACACACACACACACACACACACACACACACACACACACACAATGTGCTTTGGGATGAGTGGAGGTTACAGAAATCAATATGAAGTCATTGAATGGGAGCAAAATTGGATTCCTATTTAAAAACAATGCTACTTTTCAGATGGCCGTTCATAAAAGAGGCCTTCTAACAAACACTGTTGATACCGCTCCGAGGATAAAATAACCGTGTGCGTAGGAAAGCTAAGTGTCACTCCTGTCCTGAACCACTTTGGCTGTGGCTGTGAGGGCTGAGATACAAATGAGGCTGAGCCAGTGACAGCCCCGACCCTGATGCAGCGAGCTCCTCTGTAGGACAACACGGGAAGAGGAGAACATCACACCAGCAGCCAGCCGCGGGCGAACAACCCCCTTGATACTCAACACTCTCATCCTGCTGCACGCTCTCATTCCATCAGCCCGTCTCTCATTATCCCTCTTCCTCCTCCTCCTCTCCTCCTCCTCCTCCTCCTCCTCCTCTTCACACATCCCTCCCCCATCACGCACGTCACGTACTTTAGTGGCGTTCCTCGTTCTCCTTCTTCCTCCCCCTTCACCTTGGGTTCTTGTTTCAGGTGACAGGAAGGCCCTCATTACGGCCAAACCTCAGACACCGCCCGGGTCCCTCGGGTGACGTTGACTCACAGGCTATTCTTGGAGGATGTCCGATTTAATTTTTCATGTGTGTGACAAAATTTGCAATCAACATTGCATGATCTGTCGCTTGAAAAGACATGTGTTGTGCGGTTCAGGGCGGTTCAGGAGACAACCCTGAGACCAGATTCCAAAACCAGAATCACAATTAAAAAAAATAAAATAACATGGAACATGGGAACAAGGAACATGACCAACAATGAGTCAAATGTGAGTGGCACTGCGACAAAAAAATACACATCGAAGGCACAACATATCCAAAATGTAATTATCAGATATGTGGGCAGCAGGACTGAGCTGTGAAATCAATGAGAATAATATCATGAAATACTAATTTGATGCCTCATATCTCCACCAATTGCTCCAGTACAGCATCTCATCAGACCTACGCGTCCTCATTAGCAGGCAGCGACTGGAGAAGGTGGGGTCACGATGTCAACAGGGCCTATCGTCCCCCTCCCCCCCCCGTCCCCCTTCCCCGTCCCTACGTGAGATAACGTGTGTTCACCAATCAGCCTGATTATCTTTGACATATGGGAGAGTGCAGAGCTGTGGTGCTCTCTCCCCTCACCCCGCACGCACTGCTGAGAATCATTACTAGCAGCTGAACGGAACCAATTCCCCATTAAGGAGCAGGAAACAGCAGGTACATCTATTCCATATTGGAGCAGTCAAAGGGGCAGTTAGGGGCCCCTTGTTTGCCCCATGAGACCCATAAAGCTATTTCTATCCTACTGATTTAGGACCTGTCTTATGGTTACATGCAGTTGTGTGTGTATGTGTGTGTGAGAGAGAATCAGCCTGTGCATGAGAATTCTGTGCATGTAGTTGACTGATAAGCAAGCTAGGTTCATAGTTTTAATTGGCTGAGCGTTTTCCCTACAGATTGGTCTACCCTTCACAGAATGTAATTTAGTTTGGATCTGTTAAGTGTGTGTGTGTGTGTGTGTGTGTGTGTGTGTGTGTGTGTGTGTGTGTGTGTGTGTGTGTGTGTGTGTGTGTGTGTGTGTGTGTGTGTGTGTGTGTGTGTGTGTGTGTGTGTGTCTTTCTGTGTGTGTGTGTGTGTGTGTGTGTGTGTGTGTGTGTGTGTGTGTGTGTGTGTGTGTGTGTGTGTGTGTGTGTGTGTGTGTGTCTGTCTGTGGGTGTGTGTGTGTCTGTCTGTGTGTGTGTGTCTGTCTGTGGGTGTGTGTGTGTGTGTGTCTGCGTGTGGTTATCATTGTTAAAGTGCCTGTGCTATGGCGGCTGGTCAATACATCTGTGTAAAGCTTTGTGAAAGAAAGAAAGAAAGAATTAGGTGTCACACTGCAGGTGGTTAAGAGGGTATTGGCATGGAAACCCAAGTCGGTTTCCACATTGGTACAAAAACACTCACACACACTCACACACCCACCCCCACCCCCACACACACACACACACACACACACACACACACACACACACACACACACACACACACACACACACACACACACACACACACACACACACACACACACACACACACACACGTTCTCTCTTCAACACCATGCCTCCTGCAGAGACAGTTGTCGACCAATCAGCTATTGGAGCAGCACTGCATAGCATCACAAAATGCAAAACACACTCGGCAGCACAATTCACACAGCAGCAAAGACACACATAGCAGATCATATATATGTGCAAACGTTCACCCCAGTCACACACAAACACGCACGCACTTGTGTACACACACACACACACACACACACACACACACACACACACACACACACACACACACACACACACACACACACACACACACACACACACACACACACACACACACACACACACACACATACTGCAGTCTGGAAGAAGGTCCCACAGAGCATGTATGGAGTTCAGCACAAACTGTCTAACATGGGGAATTTGAGTCCCAGCAACATATGCTAAAAATGGAGCACTTATGGCGCAGCAAAGTGAGAAACTGCAAAGTGCACGATAAATGTTGGCCGACCTCAATTACCCTTCAGAACGAGTATTTGAATCCAATTTAAGCAGTTTTAGAAGTCAAGGAAATCGGTGATAATCGTGAAAGTGTGCATAACTCTGAGTGATTATGTGCCAGTTCGAGTTAGTCATGCTCTAGTTTCTGAAAATCACCTTATTCCAACATGCAATCAAGTGAGAAACCTAACTTTGTGACTTTTGACTTTTACTTAAGAGTTGAGGATCCATCCAGAGTAAACTCACAACAGGCTGATGCTAGCTTAGGAGAACGTATTCAGCAATTCAGACACCCCCATGTTAAAACAATAAAGGGCTGAACAGAGGGCTGACCATGGTGCCTGGAAACCAGCCCACTCAGCACTCTGCACACACACACTTTGTATCAGCACAAAAAAGCCGACTCAACCATGCAACTAGAATTACACCAGGAGTTACGGATGGCCTCGTGACCAGCCCGTTCCAGGGATACGCTGTAGATGTACAGGAGATGTGAATGAGTAAAGGTGGACAGACACCGCTGTAAGGTTATGAAGGTTATTGAACGTCGTTCAATAAAAAGTTTGAGAAACGCACCTACATACAAAATAAACGGTTTTACATTTCGTTCTGTGTAGCACGCGAACAGTCGGACAATCGGGCTCTGGGACATGATTCGATCGATTAATGTAGTGAGCATGAGCGAAATCGCTTGAAACTGGGTCGATCTGTCTGCATCCCGAGCAAAATGCTTAACCCATACATGCTCATTAATACAATTTACTAAATATGGAATACTATTTGTAATATTGCACTTCTAATATGGCAAAAAAGTAATACCTAGCTTCATAAAAACCATGGGTTGTTATCTACATTCTACAACAGTGGCGACAACCTAAGAGACTGAACATACTTTGTAGAAGAGGTTTTAATTAAAGACCTCCTCCATCTGAACGGGAACAAGCGGCGAGGCGGCGTGTTCCCTCCTGCTTGTTGACGTGTTGTGGGGTGGGGTGGGCCCTGATAGAGCACAAGCAAGCTGTCACACATCAGCACTTAACTGTGTCAGTCTTTTTTTAATACGCACACACACACACACACACACACACACACACACACACACACACACACACACACACACACACACACACACACACACACACACACACACACACACACACACACACACACACACACACACACACACACACACACACACACACACGCACGAGCAGAAAAGCTATTTATTTTTCAAACGGAGAACCATTACACTATTTCAGGATATTGTCTCACAAGAAACCTGATACATTGCGTGGGTTTTTGGAAGAAGAATGGTCCTGCAATGGGGGCGTATGTCACTATTAATAAAATGCAGCATATGGTGTCTCCAGACCTGAGGGACTTGAAGTTCCTGAAATGAAATAAAAAATGACAACGTATTCCCTCTTGGAGTGGGGGTCTGACAATATTAGAAAACAAAACAAACACTGGCTCCTCTATCTTTAGAACCAAGGAGTGAGAAAGTCTTGTTTTCTGGACGGAGGCGAACAATAAATTGGCATCTCCTTTCTCTAAAGACATGCACACACAAACACACACACACACACACACACGTGCACAGCCCAAAACGCACACACAAAACCCTCAGAGACAAACTCTTTGTTTTCACACCTCAACAAAGCCCCTGGCTGACTTTGCTGCTCACATGCAACCTGCTGTCTCTCACACCCGCGGACCGTCATGAGACAACCGACAACAGATGTGGTTTAACCAGGGAAAGAATAAGTGCACAAGCCACACTGTGCTTGTGGTAGATATGTGGATGGATACGGTTTTCAACATAAACTCAGCAATGTCGTGAGATATAAATGAAAGGGCACATTTTTTACAAAATTATTAAAATTGTCTGTGGACATTATATTGCGTACAAACAAAGTAGTCGGTGCAAGACTAAATGCAGAGAGAGGTGTACGATTAAAGCTTAGGTATGGTTAAGAACAGCATTTCAGCTGGATCTGAATTTCATCTCTGTTCCCAGGGCAAGCCTCTCTTCGCGAATCGCCATGCCACCATTAAGTAGTCTCCTTCCCCTATGGCTGCTGGGAAGCAAACGTCAGCAGGATGTTCCTGCAGTATCTTCTGACTGAAAGGGAGGTATATCTGTGTGTTTGTGTTCAAAAGAGTGTTTGCTACGAGGCATTTAATGTGGGACTGCTACGATGAGAGACACAGGCTGGGAACTGGCCTGACGAGACACAGGGGATTGCTTATTTAAGGAAAAGGTGAAGGGGCACTAGTCTACTTTAAGATATGACTGGATATTACGATAATATGTTACCAAAATCGGACTTATGCTTTAATGGGATCGTGTGTAAGTGACAAAGAAAACATTTTGTTGGAGGCGCATGTAGGATGCACACCTTAAATGCAGGCTGTAATGAATCAATGACAACTGAATTACGCAACAAAATAAATAATTCAAGTTCACACTGAATAATTTTCACTTATTGCTGAAGTATTCAAAGCTCCTTTAAAGAGATGTAGGTCAAATAGTCTAGCTAGTATCAGACATCTTTTGGCCTAGATTTTTCTGGAGTCACTGCAGCAAAAACAAGTCGCACAGAACTGAAACAGCAAGTATGCTATGAAACTGCATGCCATCAGCTGCTATGATTCACTGAAAATGACACTGAAAACTATCAGCTTGAATCTGTTTAGGTTATCTTTCTGAAGAAATATCCTCTAAACCTCTGGCTAAGACAATGTTCATCCGATGGACACATACACGTCATGATACAGCTCGCTAAGTGTTGTGTCCCTTGTACAAAAACTGAAAACCCAGAGTCACGTACACTGCGGTCGAAACAGATGCTAGCCTTGCGTGTGTCTTGGCATGTCTTTGTCTCGATCTAATCTGGAAAACAGCAGCTAATTATGGATGCCAAAATCGGACCAATGTGTTCTATTATTCAGGGACTGTGATCCTCTCGTAATCCCTGCTAGGAGTTAAGCCTTACATTCACATCCGTATAGCGGCTCCAGTGCCACAAACAATTTGATCTGTTGGTCTTATCAGTTACTTTGCATTTAAGAAAAGGTAATCAAGAAAGAGTTGAAGGAAAGGCCATGTGTATGGCCCTACCACATTTTAAAGTGCTGATTGATCTTTGGCAGAAGCAAAGCGGACATTAACTCTGGGTTTGCCGCGCAAAATCACATTGTCCTAATATGTCCCAAAGAAGATAAAATGTCCTCCCTGCGTCACTCCAAAATCAACGTTATTATTGAAAGAACATCATCAGTTACATAACTGATGTCATGATGGTGGCAGGTCAGATGACGAACGTTACACAAGGCAGAAACAATGATTCAAACCACACAGGCTGTGCGGTTTCAGGGACAGCAGGGACTATATGAATCACCACGGCAATAATAGAAAACCTTGCATTAACTAACTAACTCAACATCATACACATTCAATGAGTGAAGATAACGAAAATATAACAAAGTTATTGCTATGTATTATGTTATTATTATTTAAATATTATAAAAAAAATGCCACAACTATCTTAAATTGTTGCTTTTTCCACTGAGAATATAACAATTGTCATCTATGTTTCGGCAAACTGAACCTTGACGCGCGGCTGTTTCTTCAAACAGTTGAAAGAGGGAACAATTCATTCACATGGGTCGTTTTGGACGACCTATACAAACAATGTATTCTGTAGTTTAGGTTGGAGATCACGTTGCATTTCCACTATGTGAGTGTGCATAATGTTTGTTGTCCTTGGGTGCGTGTCAAATGTTCTCAATTGTCAGAATCAAGGTTCACATTCGTGATTTCACGCCGTTTGTTTTTCCTGAAAGAGCAATGATATAAGCTAAGCACGTGAATACAGCGCTCAAGACTTCAACCAAAAGGGTTGCGTTTGTGATTGTTTATTCTGTGCATGAATTTTTTTCTAGGTTGCATCGGTGACAGTAAAAATAAGGCACAGATTATGTATGCAACTTGTCTGACACCTTCCTTGTGGCTTCTTCTCCTCAGTATTTTCCTCAGTGGCTTTTCGGCCCACTCTCCCCTCGATCACACACATCCCCCCAAACTGAACCAAGCTGTCTCTGTCACTTTGATGGCAGAGCGCTCATCGTCATCTGTGCCCTGTCGGTTTGTGTTTCTGTGAGTGTGTGTGTGTGTGTCTGTGTGCACCTGAAGGTGTCTGTGTCTGTTTGTGTGTCTGTGTGTGTGTCTGTGTCTGTGTGTGTCTGTGTGTGTGTGTCTTTGGGCATGTTTGTCCATTGAGGCGGCGCCATGTGGCTGACTAGACATTGTCTCAGTCACTTGACTTTCATGACCCACATAGCAACACACACACACACACACACACACACACACACACACACACACACACACACACACACACACACACACACACACACACACACACACACACACACAGACACACACACACACACACACACACACACACACACACACACACACTGTAGTTTCACCCGTCTGTCATAGCGATGTGCCCTCTCTCACAGTGATTCTACCCTCAGGACTGCAACCAAACAGCTGCATCCTGCCCCCTCTCTCCCCCATTTACGTTACGGTACCCCATCTCAGCACACAGCTTGGGTGTCACAACACTTGGACAAACCATTCTGACAAATGGGTGGTTTGGTGCAAAACATTGGTAAACTTCCCTTACAACTGTCCATGCATACAAGGGACCAGCTGAGTTGTGTCACCCTACATCGGCCAGATGATCACAAGACCCCCATCAAGGGTTTGTGATGGAGAAGAAGAAGAGGAGGCATGCTGGTCATTTGAGAAGCTGATAGACACTCATATATTTGGAAGAATATTAAACTGAAATCATTCCGGGGGCAAATATGGCTGAATTGATTGAATACAGATTTCTGATTAAATCATACTAATAATTTGTGTTTTTGGATCATAAATCACATTTGAAACAATACCAAGGAAGGGATTAAAATCTCCCAAACAAAATTGCAGTGGGTTTGAGCTATTTCAATATTGCTTAATGTTTTTCAATGGATTGCCAAGTTCGTTTTATAAGCTTTCCGACACCTAATAAAGCACTGACTAGGCGGGAGAGACCAGACATTTATTGATAGAAAATCCATACATTTCACTCTTAAGAGCTAAGCCTTTTTCCATTTCTACTTGTCTGTGTGTGTGTGTGTGTGTGTGTGTGTGTGTGTGTGTGTGTGTGTGTGTGTGTGTGTGTGTGTGTGTGTGTGTGTGTGTGTGTGTGTGTGTGTGTGTGTGTGTGTGTGTGTGTGTGTGTGTGTGTGTGTGTGTGTGTGTAATATGCGTGGCTTTATGCTCGTAAAAAAAGTTTATATGTGTTTGCAAAAAGATCCATTCATACAAGATAGTGGCTGTTTGTGCCAGTGTGTGTGAGTCTGTGTGTGTGTGTGTGTGTGTGTGTGTGTGTGTGTGTGTGTGTGTGTGTGTGTGTGTGTGTGTGTGTGTGTGTGTGTGTGTGTGTGTGTGTGTGTGTGTGTGTGTGTGTGTGTGTGTGTGTGTGTGTGTGTGTGTTCAGGAATGTTCACGTGTGTGTGTGTGTGTGTGTGTGTGTGTGTGTGTGTGTGTGTGACTGTGCTGTGTGTGTGTGTGTGTGTGTGTTGTGCGTGTGTGTGTGTGTGTGTGTGTGTGTTTGTGTGTGTGTGTGTGTGTGTTTGTGTTTATGTTCACATGTGTGTGTGTGTGTGTAGGTGTGTGTGTATTCCCGTGTGTGTGTGTGTGTGTGTGTGTGTGTGTGTGTGTGTGTGTGTGTGTGTGTGTGTGTGTGTGTGTGTGTGTGTGTGTGTGTGTGTGTGTGTGTGTGTGTGTGTGTGTGTGTGTGTGTGTGTGTGTGTGTGTGTGTTCTCACCCTGCCTGTTTTCCTGGAAGGCAGACAAAGCCCTCCTGCATGGCTATCTGTGAGGCCATATGCCCACAGCAGTAGCCTGCAGGCTCTGGCCCGCTGCCCACTCCAACCAGCTAATGAATAATGGACCATTATGCTCAATCATATGCTTAGCTATAAGAGACCCGGGAGCAGGCTCACCTATGAAAAAGAAACGGTAGCTAATACAAGAACTGGAGAAAAATAAGAACAAAAACCCAAATAACAATATCAAGCATGTACTATTAAATATAGATATTATGATATGATATTGTTATATAAAAAATATTCTACTTTAAGATATTATAGTGTAATATATGATATTAAAGTATAACACATTATAGAACACTGTTGCCTTTTGATGAACTGATGCCTTTAACTCTTTTTCTGGAAGGAGGCCTGGGTTGAATATTGAATAATATTAAGTATAATATTACTCATAATTAAGGCAATAGGACTATTCTGAAATCTGAAAACAACACAACGAGGTTCTGTTTAAGATCCCTTAGTCCCATAGTGGCACAGACAGAGGTTGTGTCACAAACAAAAGGGCAGTGGAAGTTACTGTCTAGCTAACATTTTGAAAAAGTGAATCAATATTGCGGACAGAAGATTTCAAGCCCAAGCCGTCTGTATACAGCGGGGGTCTCTTTGGTCTTTCTCATCTGGAATGCAATTGAACTGACACTCATGAGAATGGAAAAGCAAATAAATCTGTGGAAGCCCTTCAATAGTCAGGGCATATGCAAGAGGGTATGACCAACCAATCTTATGCAGCAAACTCTTTTGTAAAGCTCAGCCGGCCAGTAAAGTCTAATCGATTTAAAGATTTATTTACCATGGCAGCAATGGAAGACATGCAACATTGCTATGATGGCAGATAAATGGCAGTAATGAAGGTCTGGAAAAACATAGTTGTCGAAGCCTGGAAGAAATGTTTTTTGCACTTACAAGCATTTGCAAGCTGAAGATGTACTTGATTAATTCAAGAAAGTACGCTTGGGAACGTTCCAAGCCCAGATACGACATCACAGAGTGGAGCATTCTTCCAAGCTTGTTTGCTCAACCATCAAAAGTTTTGCAGTAATCCAGACAGACCTGCCTCTGCATTGATCAAAAGTGATCCTGCCTTCCTTCCCATATGAAAGGAGGAAACTCTGCCTTAGAAAACCGACACGCGTGCCAAAAAGTCACCCCTGAACTATGTCTACATGAAAACCTCTGCATTTCATTCAGCAGGCTCCTTGCAGCGTTCAACAAAAACAACATGTATATATAGATATTCTAAAAATAAACGAAGCAATCAAAACAGGAGTAATAAACACGACTCTCAGTGTCTTTGTCCCTTAGCGGGAAGCACACATCTAACAAACCAAACACCAAACACCAAACTCCAAGAACAGAAAGTGAGTGTGTTGCAGACAGTGATGAATATTGCATAGGGAGGGTGACAGCTCTGAGGAGGAAGAGGAGAGGAGCAGAGGGTTTGAAGGTTAAGGACTACAGTGGAGATGGTTGGGGCCTTCTCCTGCCTTTTCCCCAGCTCATCTCTGTCACGTTGAAAACCTCTCATTGTATGAATATAGAAACAACATGTTTTAAACATAAGCTGACATGGCATGGCTTAAGGCGTGTGCGTGCGTGCGTGCGTGCGTGCTGCGTGCGTGCGTGCGTGCGTGCGTGCGTGTGTGCCGTCTGTCTGTCTGTCTGTCTGTCTGTCTGCAAACTCATGTGTATGTATTTGTGTTCTGTATAATGTAAAATCTGCATTTATATAAAAGGGTGTGACAGGTAATACTACACAAGCGCACGCACACAGACGCGCACAAATACACACTGACACTTGTCCCACGTGCCATGTGATGTGCGGGATAAACATCTTGATCCCGGAGCCATGTTCTTGGAACGTGTGGCAGGGTGTCAACATGGTTGTAGAGAGTCAATTTTATTCATCAATCTTGGACTAGCAGACCATTTACTTCCATATGTTTGCATTGTCAACATATATTGCAGTAATGCCTGTAGTTTTAAAATGGTGTTGTGACAATCTCCAATCTTCCTCGTCTCTCGAACACGCATGCAATCAAATCCATCAAATAACGCTGCTTCTCAAGGCAATCTGGTGTGCGTGACGCATGGTGCTGCTTGGCATTACGCGCCCCATTGAAACCCAGCGGAGGCTAATGCATCGCTCAAACCCGAGGGAGCGGCAAGCTAGGGAGCGCACGGAGAGACCGAACACCTGTGAGCTATAATTATGATCCACTTTAGCACTCCGGGGACATGGGAGGTGTAAGCGTGCATCTCCATCGAAGTAATCGTATTGCAAAGCAATGTGGCTTTCGGGGTGACACCATGCAGTTGAATTTAACGTTTTTTTTGTTTCTTCTCCATGAAACGTGGGAAACATCTGAGCACAAATGCAATTTCACTTTTAGAGGCTTGATGATTTGCTTATTTAACAAGAAAGACGATTGATGGTTTATATTGCGATCAGCGTTTTTCCAAAATGTTGACGATAATTCAGGTTCAAATTTCCCACAAAAAAATTGGCCTGTTTGGGCGGGGGCCACTGCCTACAGAGACAGCAAGTCAAGAGGGAGATGCAGAGAATGATACAAAGTCTACTTTAAGTGTATAGTGTTAAGGCAGCAATTGTAAAGCCAGATGACAGTAATGTTCCGTCTGGAGATACGCGTATAGCCGTCCATATATTACCCATACATTAATACATTTTTACAGCGCTTTCCTCACCAGTGGCCCCTCAAAGCTCTTTACAATATAAACCAACATTCAACCAATCATGCATACATCCACACACCGACGGGCTTGCTACCATACAAGGCGCAGCCCACTCGTCGGGAGCAGTCAAGGTGAGGTGTCTTGCCCAGGGATACCTCGACACTCAGGTAGGAGGAGGCGGGGATCGAACTATCAACCTTCTTTTACAAGTCAACCCAGTCTACCGCCTGAGCCACATAACCACTGCCTACCTTCCACCGCATATGCTGTAGACATCACGCACAGTGCCACCGCAGCCCAGGTGGCGGGCGAGGCGACAGCCATCTCCCGCTTCTCCACCTCAAGTATCCTCGTAAGAAAATAGGTGGGGGGGGAAAAAAACCTCGAAGCTAGGATGGAACGACGTCGTATTCCACCGTTTGAAGTCACATCTCAATCCGCGTCTCAAGAAAGCATCTACCGCACCGGCGACTCAGAAGGGACTGAACTAAAGCATGCGGTGGATTGTGCCGTGGGATAGGAGAGAGAGAGAGAGAGAGAGAGAGAGAGAGAGAGAGAGAGAGAGAGAGAGAGAGAGGAGAGAGAGAGAGAGAGAGAGAGAGAGAGAGAGAGAGAGAGGAGAGAGAGGAGAGAGGAGAGAGAGAGAGAGAGAGAGAGAGAGAGAGAGGAGAGAGAGAGAGAGAGAGAGAGAGAGAGAGAGAGGAGAGAGAGAGAGAGAGAGAGAGAGAGAGAGAGAGAGAGAGAGAGAGAGAGAGAGAGAGAGAGAGAGAGAGAGAGAGAGTTACTTGAATAGAGATGCATTTTCACATATCCCCTTCTTTCACACCTTTTGTCCAATCAGGAGACAGTACGGCAGATCCGAAACCAATCAGCCATCCCTTTCCACCTGACCCAAACAGAACGCCCAATGGAACTCTCCCGCATGCTGAATGTTGGTTAACAGTGACATCTAGCGGTAGACATTATAGAACCCCTCACTGTCTTAAGTGTAAACCAATGTTTCCAGATGCTGGTTCAACTACTACGTGATACAATAAGCCTATTTTTATTCAAGACCGAGATCTATTTTTATCTGTACTTTTTATTCAAATATTTCATACAATACATTGAAGAGTTCTGCTGGGCAGTGTATTTTCAGCTGAGTATGGGTGGATCGTTGTAGCAGTGTGTTATATACTCTGCATACTCTGTTATACGGATTTGTGTGTTTGGTTTTGGTCTCAATTTACAAAAATTACTCCTGACGATACTAAAAACAAAACCCTTCCCTTTGATTTAAATAATTGTATCTGTGAAGAGGTTAGTGAATTTATGTTACAGTTAGCCATTGAATAAACTCCCAATGATTGCATATCAATTGAGTCATGTTTGAGATCCCTTGAGAAACCAATGTTGATGATAATCACATGTAGTTATTCCACTGGACACAAATAGCAATTTTATTATCAACATCTTTAAAGACATGACAGGCAAGAAACAAACAGATATGAGAGTGAATGTATCTACATTTCCATCAGCAGTGTGTGTGTGTGTGTGTGTGTGTGTGTGTGTGTGTGTGTGTGTGTGTGTGTGTGTGTGTGTGTGTGTGTGTGTGTGTGTGTGTGTGTGTGTGTGTGTGTGTGTGTGTGCCATTGTGTGCGTGCATGTGCGTGTGTGCATGATCACCCTAGTGCTAGCCCACTGTGGTCCTGTGAACCTCACAGGTATATCGTGGTGTTGAAGGCCTCACGTTTGCCAGGCAACACTGTGGTGGTAGGACAGGTCGTATAAACATCTCTATTGTTTTACTGGAACCTCCTTAACGATTTAAACCTTAATTAGACTTGAAATAAAAGAACAATGAACAAATGGAGTTAGAACATAACAGGCCCTGCATGCAGATCGAAACGCTAAAGAAGAGCTTTTAATACATGAACTGTGTTATTGATTATGCCTAATCGTTTGAAACACCAGCTTTATCAATGAAACCGCGTGTGGCCCCTTGAAAGCATTTATATTGGGGGCTGGATGTTTGAGTGTGGATATAAAGAGCTTAACGTTTACCTGGAAGTGCAAAGTAAGGTTAATTGTTTGTGGCCTGTAAAACCCTGAATTCCTTCTTATAAAATGTGAATGTGACAGATTTGCCATGCTCCTTGAAAGGTTGTGCATTGTCCCAGGCATGGCTGTGCGCATGTCTTTTCCAGCATAGCATAGTTCAAAGAGAGAAATGTTTAAAAGTGGAATATTTCAAATGGTTTCGGTTTTGGTTTGAAATTGCTGGTCCTCATCCAGAGAAACAGGTTCCTAATTGAACGAAGAATCCATGCATTTAGGAGTCAAATCTGAAATACTGTGCAGTTTTCATTTGCAGAGTTGCAGTTTGATTTGAGTTGCAGCTAATGTGCAGTAATAAGAGCTTTGAATATTGTTGTCACCATTCAGTTATGTCAAAAAAAGGTCAAAGGTGAGGGCCATTTGACAGCAATATCTCAGATACATTCTCATGTGGGACATGTGTCCAAATACCATCAGCCAGAAGTCACCTGTGCACAGAAAAGTGTACCCCTCAGGGTACACCAATACGCGAAACATTTTACTCATCTACACAAAAGCTTAGAGCTTACAATGCCAACATTAAAAAACAACATTGTACGTACTGTACACAGAATGAATCAGGTCAAATCAAACTCTCCAACAGATAGCCAGAATTAAAGGCAGCTGTATTGGTTCAAATTGTCCGATGGTAGCACATAGTTGATGGTAGTGTTTATCACTCAACCCAGGGCAGGCTCATGCATCGGCTCCATGGAAACATCATTTTTGCAGGAAGAACCAAGTCTGCAACCTTCAGTTCACATTGGTGCTTGTGCCCTTGGTTGTATTGATCAGAAAGGGTCTCTTCATCAAATCTCAAAAGATCCCCAAAAGTGAAACATTGGATAAGTAGGGGAAGGTTTTTCTTTTCTTTTTTCGGAATTACAGCTTCCCGGCCATGTAACCGAAGAGGACACAGTCATGTTAAATCCAGAGCTCTTCTGTTAGAACGACGAACAACACTATCAGTGGTCAATGTTATCATCATTACATCAGGCAAGGTACATCCAACCATCACACATGATATTCTTCACATCATTACTATAGTCCGTGATCACTTTACAAACCTTAGTCTTATTCCTCCTGTTCTTCTCTTTCATCTCAAACCTTTTTTAAACAATGTTAAGAGACAGCAGAAGCAAAAGACCAGCTCAATGTTACTGAATCTCACCAAACACAGACGCATACAATGACACAGAGAAGGGGTTTTGTCGTGTTCTACGATAAGAACAGAAGGGGCAAAAGGTCTGCATAATTCTTGGTCCATTTCCAAAAGGTCCTTCCCATGGTTCCACCGTAGTGCTGGAGCTCAGTCTTAAAGGAGGCCACGTCTGTCCATCATCGCAGAAGCAGCCGCACAGCCAATGGGAGGAGGATTAGGATTCTGTAGAGGCGGCACTGGGGTTCAGTGCCGGCTCGCACGCGGTGGTTATCAGGCGGGTAGCTGCCTGGTCTGCTCCGGGCACAGTGCCCGGTCTGGCACATCCCACTGCCGGAACCGCTGATGTCATCACCTGAATCATCACACACAAATAAAGAGACGTATAGAAAAAGTTGTGAAAATGTGTCATATTTTGTATAACAAATCATATTTTGTTGCTGTGTTTTGAGCATAGCTGCAGACATAGGCTACATTAGCATACAATCGAGTGAAAATGTGTTAGATTAATTAATTATCATGCGATAGAGTAACATCTGTGCTGCGTGTAATAGAAACTGATTTAACGTGGGTTTGTACCACCAGTTATGGGTAACCAGCTCTAATAGACCATCTTTTGACAGCCGGTGAAGGCACATTTGGCCCTGTATGCCGAACAGCTGACTTCATTTATCGTGTTGGGTAGATAATTTTGGCACATAAATATAGAGCATTTGTTTGGTATTAAGGGCCGTTCCCATGTCTCATTGTAGAACTTGAATCATTTCACCAGTATCACAGATGGAGTGTAAATGTAAATCCCCTTTGAATCTTGTATGAATGTACATCAAATGTATAAATATAATTATAGACATATTATTATAAATACATAAAATATCAAATATAGATCTAATATACATTATATGTATATGTATATAGATAAAACAGAGACATACTCGCATCCTGGAAGTCCACATCGTTGCCATCCAGTGCGTTCTTCAGCCTGTTGCTCATCATTTTGAGCTGCATGATCTGCTGTCGGATAGTCATGTCTGGCTTGGTGATGTCAAGGTCTACCTCGGGGTTGTTGATCTGATTGGCCAGTCCATCACCCAGCACTTCTGGAAGGTACCTGACATAAGGAGGAAGGGGGGAATGAAAGCAAACTATAAATACAAAATGGGTTCCATACAAATATTCATTGCATCTTTGAACACAGACACTATAGCTCTGTCTTGGTTCTTCAACACAGTTTTTTAATGCTCCCATAACCCACTGCACACACACACACACACACACACACACACACACACACACACACCACACACACACACACACACACACCGGCAGACACAGCTTGGCTCCTGTCACACCACACCACACACACACGCACACACACACACACACACACACACACACACACACACACACACACACACACACACACACACACACACACACACACACACACACACACACACACACACACACACACACACACACACACACACACACACACACACACACACACACACGCACACGCACGCACTCGTAAGAGAAGCCGTTAATGTGTGATTCTCTGCCACCTGCTGGTGAAGCGGTGCATTAAACCTAAGAGCAATTACTGAAATTAACATGAATTTCGACACCCAACTTAAAGCCTTAAATAGTGCTATTTAACTTGTTGCTGTGTGATCATTTTTTTTGTCTATCAGCAGTTTTTCTGCAATCCATTTTGCATTACTGGACATACCACGTCATCATGTGCCCTCGCTAAGGGATGCATACATGATCGTCAGATTGACCTGCTCTGGAGTGTTATGTGCTGTATGCAGTTGAGAGGGAGGCGGGTCACCCACCTGGCCTTGGCCATGCCGTTCCAGCACTTGTCCTGGCTGGAGCTGCTGGAAGAGGCCAGCTTGCTGCAGAGCGCGGCAGGCAGCTGCACCCAGTACTGCTGCATCTCCCTCAGCTTACTGGACAGGTCCGACACCTGGGGCAGGGGGAGGCCTCCAGGTCAGTGCCTCATGTTGTGTGTGAACTATGTGTCCCTATATGTGTAGATCATATGTGCATCCTATATGTGTATATGCTATATATATATATATTTATACTAGATATCTTCCTTTGTGTACATCCCATAAGCCGTCCTATATGTATATCTTGTAAATATGTATACATTCTAGATTTCCTCCTATATGTATATATCCTAAATGTATAGAAACTATATTTCCTCCTATATGTATATATCCTATATTTATGTATCCATAATTTCTTCCTATATGTATATATCCTTTGTGTATATATCCTATATATTCTCATGTACATAACCTATATTTCCTCCTATATGTATAAAACCTATATTTCCTCCTATATGTATAAAACCTATATTTCCTCCTATATATATCCTATATTTCCTCCTATATATAACCTATATTTCCTCCTATATATAACCTATATTTCCTCCTATATATAACCTATATGTATATATGTGTAGGCTCTGTTTGCTCACCTGCATCTCCAGCCTGAGGCCGGCCGTTGGGGAGGCTGTGAGGGAAGCCCCTTTCTTCCTCTGCTGCTCCTGAGAGGGGGGGCTCCCGGTTCCGGACTCATCCAGGGCTCCACACATCTGGTACACCTGCAGTGAGAAATACATACGAACGCATCAGGTTTTAGTCATTTGTTTAACCGTAAAAAGAACTTTGGACTCTTTACTTGTAGTGTATCCAAATGGCCGCTAGGTGTCATGTTTGAGTCACGTTAAAGCCAAAGAGCTCCGTGGCTGCGCTTGTGACCTTCGACTCAGTCGATGATAGCTTTTGTGTTTTTAATTGTGTCTGACAAAACTGAAGCACATATTTGCACAAAATAAAAAAATATTATTAAATTCTCTAGCATAATAGCTAATACATTGAATGTACATTGAATCAACAAAAAATGTGAATAGAGCATGGTGAAGATCCACCTAATGTTGTACCTTGGCAGTGAACGTGTCCATGCCGTCCTGAAGGTAGCCCACTGCCTCGAAGATGCGTGCAGGGATGGAGGAAAGGACCACGTCCACACTGGGCTCTGTGCTGAAGCTGGAAGCCACCTGAAGCAAAGTGTCTAGACGGCATAGGGGACAAACGATTACCTCCTGGTCTTCAGGCTTTAGTGGCTACTTTAGCAATCACTAACTCCTCGCAATACATTCATTATATAAGAATATCCATTACTATTCCCTAATTAGTCTTAAATGCCTTATAGTAATTTCAGATGCACATCATTAGAGTGCAGAGAGGGTTTGGGACATTGTAGATATTGGGGATGGGATTTATTGATAGATGGGTACCATCTCATGTTACTGCTGCACAACCAAGAAATATATTCAAATTCATTCACACATTCTCTCTTCAGCAATGGTTCACACGCTTAATTGGTTGGTCAGCCTCACCAATGAGGTTCTGCCACTCTGCGTCCAGGTCGGCCTGATTGGCCAGACAACCCTTCATGACGTTGGAGCAGTAGTTGGGGCAGGGCTTGACGGAGGCCAGACCGCGGCAGTGGGGGCAGTAGACCAGCTTCATCAGGGCCCTCTCGCACTCAGGGCTCAGGGACACCTGGGGGAGGGGGGGGGGGGGAGAGAGAGAGAGAGAGAGAGAGAGAGAGAGAGAGAGAGAGAGAGAGAGAGAGAGAGAGAGAGAGAGAGAGAGAGAGAGAGAGAGAGAGAGAGAGAGAGAGAGAGAGAGAGAGAGAGAGGTATTAAGACAGAGAGGGCGAGAAAAAGAGATGACATTTTTTAACCTTCCTTGGAGAAAGAAATCCTTTAAATAAAATGTCGGCATGCTACATAATAAGGTCAACTGAGGTCTTCCTCTCCCTGCATGTTTGATGATTGACTGATCGAGAGAGAGAGAGAGAGACAGAGACGAGAGAGACGAGAGAGAGAGAGAGAGAGAGAGAGAGAGAGAGAGAGAGAGAGAGAGAGAGAGAGAGAGAGAGAGAGAGAGAGAGAGAGAGAGAGAGAGAGAGAGAGAGAGAGAGAGAGAGAGAGAGAGAGAGAGAGAGAGAGAGAGAGAGAGAGAGAGAGAGAGAGACAGAGACAGAGACAGAGAGAGATACAAATGCACGGAGATTAGGGAGCATACTTTCCCACCATGTAAAGGCATGTTGTTTTTTGTCTCGTGTGCATGGCAACAAAAACATGACAACAAACAGCAAGCATACACATTTCAACCACATCATGTTTAGAAATATAGTCAGGGATCGACACATTATCAATTATAATGCAGAAGACTGGCTGACTTTACATTAAATGGACGGTAGATAATACCATTATCTATTCTAACCATTCACGTGAAACGTTGGTTATTATTCTGGGACAGAGGCTGCATTGTTTTTTCAAGGTTGAGGTTGTGGCAACATTTTCTGTGGCAGTTAGGGTGTGGTGTGCCTGTCATATCTGATTTACTGGGAATTAATTCAGACTCTCAAGCATCAACACACACACACACACAACACACACCACACACACACACACACACACACACACACACACACACACACAACACACACACACACACACACACAACACACACACACACACCACACTCTCACATTCTGGTACACACTGACGCACTTCCCAACATCCAGTCAAGCCTCATCAATATGGAGGTCGATTTTTCTTCATGCCAAGTGCAAAACCTTTTGCACTCGAAACAAAAATAAACATTCTGAAAGCAAAAATCAGCTTTTACAGTTTTAATAACACATACACACACAAACACACACACACACACACACACACACACACACACACACACACACACACACACACACACACACACACACACACACACACACACTGACCTGGGACACCTTCTTGACCACCTCTCCGGCGACGGACAGCCCCTGGGCGAAGGAGCGCGCCGTGACGAACGCCCGCGTCACCTTGGCCTTCATGTCGCGCGGCGCCTCGCCGAACGGTCGCAGAACGTCCCGCTGCTTGGCAACACACTCCAGGTACTCCTCTGATAGGCTGGTCTGCAAGACACGGGGGAGTGGAGGGAGCCAGTAACAGTGAGGCCCCGTCGGGTCGTTTTGTAATGGCGCCAAAGCAGAAGTTCGTTCAGGAAGACGGTGGTCCCCTCCCGTATCTCATAGCTCTGGATTCCTGCTCTCATTCTGTTGTTTTCAGTGAGCCTCGTCGCAGCCCCCCTCGGTCGTCCCCCCCCCGTCCCCCCGTCCCCCGTTCCCCCTCCAGGCTCCACCT
Source organism: Melanogrammus aeglefinus (assembly GCA_900291075.1). Classification (NCBI taxonomy): domain Eukaryota; kingdom Metazoa; phylum Chordata; class Actinopteri; order Gadiformes; family Gadidae; genus Melanogrammus; species Melanogrammus aeglefinus. The sequence continues at coordinate 80,667 of OLKM01000428.1, forward strand.
GTTCAACGGGATGGTGTTGCCCCAGGGCCGAGGCACTCCATCCATAGTCACACCTCCACCCCCAGCGTCTATAGACAACCGTCAGGGGGGGGAAGCATATCCCGGCGTACTTCACGGTCCATCGTCCCCATGAGGAATCGTTAGATGATGTCGAATCGCCAAATGTGTCAATAAATGTGGTTCAGTTTAAATGCTAGTCACTTCTGGTTGAAGTCGTTTTTCCGTGCCCCACCCTATCCAACAGCAGAGACCATTGAAAACAAGATTACATAGAAATCAAATGTAAATTCATAAATGTAGAGGGTCTCCACTTCACTGCCCCTCAACGATAACATAATCCCCTCTGAGACAAAGCCTGGGCTTTACCCGACACGCCTCAAGGAATGATGGGTTTTATATATTCCTTAGACACTTAAACTTTCAAATCCTTTTGAAAAGGGTTGGTTGCAATAGGAAAATGTACACACATTTTTATTATTATTATATCATTATAATATACCATTATAGACATTCATATATTTCACGAGATTGTGTTATATGATGTTACACCCACTGGTATCAGGTGTCACTGGTATTTTGTTTTGACATGACGTCACACCGGGGGATGTCAGGCAGCGTGCAGCAGTAAGAACCTTTGCAGCGGCTGCGTTCTTGAACGCCACCTCAAGGAGCCGGAACCAGAACTCGGAGATGGTCTCGTCCAGGTTGAGGGCGGAGCCGCGGTAGTAGCGACGCAGGTCAGCGTACAGATCGGTGTACAGGCGCACGTTACGGGAGTACACCGCACCCAGGGGAGACAGGGAGTCCTGCAGCGAGCGCTCCGATTTAGCATGGAGGTCCATGAAGTAGGCTGTCATAGAGAGACAGAGAGAGAGAGAGAGAGAGAGAGAGAGAGAGAGAGAGAGAGAGAGAGAGAGAGAGAGAGAGAGAGAGAGAGAGAGAGAGAGAGAGAGAGAGATGCTTGTTAAGAATTCAAAGTAAAAGCCAGAAGGCTTGGTCCTCTAGTTATGCTGACGTCATTTGAATTTCAGCTGACAGACAGAGGCATCGTCAGGGAGATGCTTTCGCATTAGGAACCCAATGTTAAACACATCGCTAAGCTCGCACAAGACTCCTATTCAAGACAGAGACAGAGACAGAGTCAGAGACAGAGTCAGAGACAGAGACAGAGACAGAGACAGAGAGAGAGAGACAGACAGACAGACAGACAGACAGACAGACAGACAGACAGACAGACAGACAGACAGACAGACAGACAGACAGACAGACAGACAGACAGAGAGAGAGAGAGAGAGACAGAGAGCAGAGAGATTGCATGTTTATAAATGAGAGAAGTCACAACAGAATCTCGATTTCAGCTCATTCTCAAAGAGAGCTCGTGTCAGATGAGTCATGCTCATATAAGCCAGGACTCATGGAAGCCCTTCGGCAGTTTCACCAACAAGCTGGCCCTTGTGGACTCCCCCGTGTTCTGTGACAACGACACCAACCTGCTCACAGTGCGGAATTGCATTTGCTGGTAAAAAATAACAAGTTCAGCATCATTGTGTGTGTGTGTGTGTGTGTGTGTGTGTGTGTGTGTGTGTGTGTGTGTGTGTGTGTGTGTGTGTGTGTGTGTGTGTGTGTGTGTGTGTGTGTGTGTGTGTGTGTGTGTGT
>OLKM01000428.1:89822-92322 GCA_900291075.1 Melanogrammus aeglefinus
TCTTGCCAGTGTGGAAAAAAATAAACCATGTTATTTCCTGACGGTGAATGTTAATTAATTTCAATCAGCTCCACGCTTCCACCTCGCAGAGCTGAAATGTTAAACTGCAACCGCCACAGGGCTCTGTTCTGCCAATCACTTCTGCTGCTCGCATTACCTGCGCTGCTGGCTACAGTGGAAGGATCCGTACTCTACCGACGGCATCAAGCATTCTTTATGTTTATTGGGGGAGTTATCTGAAATACGTCCAGAAGATGAATGGGTTCAGACCAGCCGATGGTGGCTTACTGGGAGCATGAGGCTAGGACCTGCCGGCTGCTGCTAGAGGTCATTCTTTGTTTGAAATGTTACAAACATGAGCGGAGGTGGTAGCTAGTGTGGTGTAGCTTGTATAGCGTACCTGCTAGTTTGGAGTGAGCATTAGTAAGGAAAAGAAAGCAACACCTGCACCTCCACACACACATTTTTTCATGTTAGAATATAATCAAACATTCTAAATCTAAAAATAAGTTGTCAGTACGCACGTTGTCAGTTCACTATGGCCATCGCAGCCCATTTTGGCGGATTCTGTCTGGCTTTCTTCCCACTCAATGGACCAATTTCAGAAAGCACTTTCTGCATTAGTCCCTCTGACCTAAAATAATCGCAAAATTGGGTCTTGGTTAAAATATACAGACGCTTTCCTGATAGGATCACGGCAGAAACCAGAAAGGGTGCTTTCTCTGGGAGAATCAAGAAGAGCTTTGAAGAGCTGTAGTTGTTGAAGTGTGAGGAGAGTACGACTCAAAACCTCTCCGAGAGAAGTGGAGATGGAAGCACAGCTGGGTCCCATGAAATAATAATAAGCCCTTTTCTCAAAGTTGGCAGTTACCTTATTTTTTTTACTTCCTGTTCAACGATAAGTCCTCCCTTGCTGTCATCTAGGGACTGAACCAACGCCTTGGTACTCAAGGTCACTGCCCCCCTCTCCCACTGAAAGATGAGTTGACCTCACCCTGTCCTCTGGTCACTACTGTCCTTCTCACTCTCTCTGCCTGAGACCTCAAACGTCCAACCGATGACGCTGCAAAGACCAAAAGAGTACAATACATGTACGCAGAGACACACGCACGAATATATAGATAGATGGATTAATACATCAATGTATTTGTGTGTGTGTGGCGTGTGTCTCTGTGTGTGGTCACCTAAATGTGTGTTTATATGGATGTAAAGGACTTTTTTATGGACTTTATATCCATGTTTATCGACACTCCCATACATTACCAAACATTAATATTTTGAGCCTCAAAGCCATGAGACCACTTTCGAATACACACAAGCTGTGGGCTTGCACTGCGTATTTAAGTTGGCAGTTAACATCGTTAGAACAGTAAAGACACTGTTTTTTTTTCCTTTATTTTTTCAGGTAGTGAATTCTTCTATACATTCATTCATTTTGTCAGAAACGAAGGCTTTCTAAGTAGTGTACCGTCATCCATGGTCAGCGTGTAGTTTGTAGTCTCTTAGCGGTAGTTGCTCTCCGTTCATCAGAGGTTGATGTCAGTTAGACCCGTCAATCCATGTCCAAGTGAGTCAGACTCACTCCACAGATACCAATGTATGTGTAGGATTTAATGTTAAGAGTGTATTGTATTGATTGTCATTGTTTTACTCATTTTCTCCTGACGCTCCTGACGTAGTTTAACGTTGCCAAGGCAACCAGACTAAATGTATAATAATATATAATGTATATCAACGGTGGGTGTTGGCCTCCGCCAGGGCTGCGCCTTGTCACCAATCCTGTTTGTGATATTCATGGACAGGATATCGAGGCGCAGTCGTGGTGGGGAGGGGTTGCAGTTCGGTGGTCTGAGGATCTCGTCACTGCTCTTTGCAGATGATGTGGTCCTGATGGCATCATCGGCCTGTGACCTTCAGCACTCACTGGATCGGATGGCGGCCGAGTGTGAAGCGACTGGGATGAGGATCAGCACCTCTAAATCTGAGGCCATGACTCTTAGCAGGAAACCGGTGGTTTGCCTACTCCGGGTAGGAAATGAGTCCTTAGCCCAAGTGAAGGAGTTCAAGTACCTGGGGGTCTTGTTCGCGAGTGAGGGGACGATGGAGCGTGAGATTGGCCGGAGAATCGGAGCAGCGGGAGCGGTATTGCGTTCGCTTCACCGCCACCGTTGTGACGAAAAGAGAGAGCTGAGGCCGCAAGGCAAAGCTCTCGATCTATCGGTCAATCTTCGTTCCTATCCTCACCTATGGTCATGAGGGATGGGTGATGACCGAAAGGACAAGATCACGGGTACAAGCGGCCGAGATGAGTTTTCTCAGGAGGGTGGCTGGCTTCTCCCTTAGGGATAGGGTGAGAAGTTCAGTCATCCGTGAGGAGCTCAGATTAGAGCCGCTGCTCCTTTGCTTAGAAAGGAGTCAGTGGAGGTGGTTCGGGCATCTGGTAAGGATGCCCACTGGGCGCCTCCCTTGGGAGGTGTTCCAGGCACGACCAGTGGGGAGG
>OLKM01000428.1:97322-109625 GCA_900291075.1 Melanogrammus aeglefinus
AGCATACATTGTGTTGCTGATTTACAGATTCCTTACTGCACTGTCAGAGGAGGAGGGTCTCTAACCAAAAGCTTGTCAACGTATTGAGCATGGAGCGGGTTCGACATCGGCTGTGTGGAAGAAGGGAAGACCAAGTCTAAGATGAAGTGAGGAAGGTAAGCAAAGAGAAGGGCAAGTAAGAGACAAATCCATGTTCCTCCTCTCATCTCCCCTCAGAGGCTCTCTGCTTGTCTCAGCTCTCTCTCTCTCTCTCCCTCTCTCTCTCTCCCTGTCTCTCTCTCTCCCCCCTACATCAGACATCATCAAACATTCACAGCCCTGCTTTTAACAGGTCCCCCTCCCTCCCCCCCCGGACATCACCACCCTATATCTCACGTACGTGCATACTCAACACACACACACACACACACACACACACACACACACACACACACACACACACACACACACACACACACACACACACACACACACACACACACACACACACACACACACACACACACACACACACACACACACAGATGTGAGCTCCTCTGAACAGTAAAGGCTGAGAGGAACTGGAGAGGGGGTAAGGCAACAATGGTGTGAAGGAGATTCAGATATGTCAGATACAATACTTTCACAGGTGTGTGTGTGTGTGTGTGTATGTCTGAGTGTGTGCATGAGTGCTTGTGCTTGCGAGTAAGTGAGTGCACACCAGTGACCAACGGGTATTCTGAGTTCTTTTTTTTTTTCCGTGAGCATCTGATATGGGACAGGTGATGCCCTCTATTGTTTTCCATATCTCACCATTCAGGAGTGTGTGTAGACCCTGGCACTGGGACATGAGAGCAGAAACAGAAACGCCTTGAACACCAACATATCACAACCTGGAATTCAATCTGCCTCCCATCTACGTCCCTCCTCACAGCTGAGACTTCAGAACAATGACCCTACCTGTAAATGAACAAGAGATTTTGTCACAGACAGGCCTTCTGCAAAAGCATTCAGAGGTTCAGTCCTTCATATACGAGGAACCTGACCCCCAAGTATCCTACTCTATAGGTAATCTATCTGATGAGATCTAGGTTTGTTTCTCCAGGTGAGACAGCTGACAAAGGCTCTCGTCCCTTTCTGTTTACCTCCAGAGGAGACAAGACAGCCAGACGTTAAGGTGGGACTCAGGCACCAAAGAGAAGTCCAGTCGAGTTTATTTTCATTAGTATTGTGAGACCATCCTAATCTTGTGGGTTTACATTCTGATCCTCAAAAAAAATGGAAACAAAAAAGAAAAACAGCATGCAGTGGCTGAATTCTGAAATAAATGCCCGACTGATCTATCAACCTATCATGATGGCCTCTCAGGGATTGACCAGGCCAACCCTCTGAGACAACAACCATTAGGAACAGAAACATTGGGAAGGGCAAAGAAATACAGGGGGGGGATACAGAGGGAAGCTTGTGAAGGGTCAGACCTAGGAATGGAAAATTTAATTAATAAAATAAAATGGCCCAGAAACAGTGTGTGAAAACTGATTTTAGACAAAGGCATTCCTTTTGTACACCATTTATTGTAGTGTGTGTGTGTGTGTGTGTGTGTGTGTGTGTGTGTGTGTGTGTGTGTGTGTGTGTGTGTGTGTGTGTGTGTGTGTGTGTGTGTGTGTGTGTGTGTGTGTGTGTGTGTGTGTGTGTGTGTGTGTGTGTCATATGAGCACATGGGTGTGTGCCGCTCTGTACATACAATACAGGTGTGAACGATATATAAAGGGTCCCCTTAAGATAGGTGTTGGCTTTCATTGAATCTTCAACACACCCTGACACACACACGCAAACAAACAAAGCACCCTGACGGACACACACACACGCACACACACAAATACACACAGATGCTCATCCGCAGGTACTCATCCCCTCACTCTCTCACACACACACACACACACACACACACACACACACACACACACACACACACACACACACACACACACACACACACACACACACACACACACACACACACACACACACTCTAAGGCCGGATGTGGTTGCTCCAGTGATTGTGACCCTTGCAGGCACGGAGACAGACGTGCAGACGAGGCCCTGACAGCCCGGTGGGCCCGGGGACAATGGGCGTGAGGGGCAGGACAGAAGAATAGCCTCTCGCTGTTGGGGACTCAGGGCCTCTGCGCCTCCCGTTACACGGGGCTATAGAGCCCAGGGAAGTCCGACACCCAGAGCAACCTACAGAAACGGATCCGTTCACAGGCCTCCAGGTCGTTGGGGAGGGCCTGTTCCTACTAAGATATACAAAAGGGAATAGTGGACACAAACGTAGGTAACAATAAAGAAAAATAAAGAAAAGTAAGGTTTGTGTTTACATATAAACTGTATATAACATAAAACGAATATCTTTTGTTCATTTCCCTATAGGAGATAAACCAAAAAGGCTGGTAGATCTTAAGTGCGTCTGGACTGTGACGTGCCCGACCACCGGTTCCTAACTAGGGCAGAGAGTCTGAAGTGATGGGGGGGGGGGGGGGGGGGTGGTGGTGTGTCTCCAGGACAGCAGTGGCCAGTGTGTGTGGGGGTAGGGTGACTCATTCTATGTTGGTATGGACGGTCTGTGTCTGGTTGATCTCCATCATTCTGTCTCTCTCTCTCTTTGTCTGTCTGTCTCTCTCCCACTACAGAGAGATACTGCATTATTTGTCAGTTGGTTTGCAGCATCAGAATATCACAAAAAAAACACAAATAGACAAACTCAAACACATACTGTACTTCACACCCTGCAGTTACCAGGTGTAGACAAAAAGGAAGAAGAAAAGAAAAAAGCTAAGAACTGGGAAACTCTTCCTCAGAACGTCTGCCACCTTGTGACCAGGACGGAGGGGTTGAGTGGTTCAGAGACATGGGGTTAGGTAGTGAGTGGTTCAGGGGTTAAGCTGCTAAGTGAGGGGTTAAAGTACATGGGGTTAGGTAGTGAGGGGAGCTAGTGATTTAGTGATTTACCCGTTTGGATTGTGTCATGGAAATAGAGGGTACCATCGAACAATGGCAGTTCAACTGAGAGGCCGGGGTTAGGGTAAGGAGCCTAGTCTCTCTGTCAACCACTCCCTCACCTTCTCTGCTCAGACTAGTTCTGTCTCTTTCTCGTAACCCCTCCCATGTCTAGCTTTGTCTCTTTCTTTCCACTCTTCTTTCTCACAAGGACCCACGAGACAGCAATTATTTACTCATCTGCCCTTGCAAGAGCGCTGTCACTAGGATAACACAAAATGACCTTCACGCCACACCCCACACACACACACACACACACACACACACACACACACACACACACACACACACACACACACACACACACACACACACACACACCTGAGCATGTATTCTATCTCTTTCATCCTCTTCATGAAGGATTGATGCTTTCGTCAAAAAAAACAGAAAGAGAGAGAGGAGTTAAGGTAGAAAGAAGGAAGAAATGAACGACATAAACCACAATAGAATGAAAGAATGAAAGAAAGAATAAAAGTAATAGTGAGAGAACAAAATAGAAAAAAAGAGAGAAGGAACGAAGAAAAGATGCCAGCATCAAACCAGGACAGAATCTCCTAGATGCACCAATCTCTCTAAATTGGACGATTGAAATTGTATTAGCTGGCTAAACCAAAACAAAAAAAAACCGGTCAATTTGACAAGTGGAATCCTTAAATGGCCTTTATAGATCACTTTGACCTGTCTTAGATTGAGAGCTGATATCATCGCCTTTGAGAGAGAGAGAGAGAGAGAGAGAGAGAGAGGGACAGGAAGAAACCGACATCAACCGTGAGCAGAGAGAGAAAAGCGGAGAGATGTGAGAGAGAGAGAGCGAGAAATGGCCTTTAAGAGAGAGAGAGAGATAGATTGAGAGCTGATATCATCGCCTTTGAGAGAGAGAGAGAGAGAGAGAGAGAGAGAGGGACAGGAAGAAACCGACATCAACCGTGATGTCTGCTCTACTAAAAGCCTAATAAACCGGACTTTCACCAAGTACTGCTGCCAGAAAGGATGAATAATACTTCCTGAGTATCAAAATACAGATAGTACACCTGAACGTCAATAATATTTTTTTAATATTTATTTATATTAATATAAATATTATAATATTTATAAGTTATAATAACCATTAACTATTCGTAAGGCTATCGAGATAAATATGCTTTGCCCTGTGTGGTTATTATTTGTCTGTCAATGAAAGTGTCCTCCTTTATCGCTCTGGAATTCATCCACACACGATGAGCCAACATATGCACACAAACACACACACACGCACGCACGCACGCACACAAATTGACAGGGTAGGCCTACATAAACAATAGATACAAGGGCCATTGTTGCAACATTACACCCCAGACACCAAAGAGTGGACAGCGAGATTAATGTCTCAAACCTAGTATTGCTTGGTACCACCCCAAACAATAATTTAGGAAAACGCACCGCTAATTAGGCTATTAACAGGACACGTGGTCGCCCATTGGACATGTGCCCGCAGACAATGAAGCGCTCTGCAGAACAGACTGCATTAAAGATCTTCAGCCTCGCCTCAACAAAGTGTCGGAGGAGAACGTACAATGAATCTGGCGGACGGGCGAGTCTTAACCGGCCAGACCAGAACAATAGACTCGAATTCAAAACACCGTTTGCACAATGGATGTCATCCAGGCGCACACCTGCATGGGACCCAGCAGAGACGCTCACGGGTTAACACCATACGGCTGTAGGAACTCGAAGCGGGTTTTTTTTCTTGCGTTCTTCAAATAAAACATCCTAAAATGGGACAAAATAGGGTAAGGTTGCCCTTTCTGTACACTCACCGGACATTTCCTCCCGGGGTACCCCATTCAGGGTGAACCCTTTCCCCGTGTAGAACTGGCGGAGGTCGGAGCAGCTCCGGGCTTTGCCGTTCAGGCTCGTGCTGTTGGCGGCGCCGCTCCCCGGGACACCGAGACCCAGGCACACCCAGACAACCAAAGTCCACGAGAGAAACATTTTAGCCCCAAGTAGCTCGACAGTGGAGAATCGCCTCATCCTTATAGTGGCAAGTTGCGAATGAGTCTTCTATTTGATATTGTTTAAAACAATTATTCACTGTTGTGAAGCCTACTCTTGTGGTCAGATGCAACGCGCCTAGGCGATCCCTTTCACTTCAATGGGGGGAAGCCCTCGAGTAGCAGCGCAACCCTTCCGATTATGAAAAAAGAAAGATCCAGGAGAACGGTGAGGGTGCAGAAGGAGTAGAAGTGACGGACGCGGCGGTCCGCTGTGCGTGCAGCCTGCAGCCGGAGGGGAGAACGGCCACGTCCTTCCAGGGTGGGCTGGAACACCCGCGCCTCTGGCGGTACCGTTCCTCTCCAGACACGGGAGATGTCTTGTTTGGAGGAGAGCAGGTGTAGCTTAGTCCAAGCTGTGATAGCCCCACTCGAGTGCTGCAATCCACCGGTTAGTCCTCATCGTCATAGATCCAAAACAATAGTCTATATTCCAAAGAAATATTCACTGCAAAAGGAATGGAAATTAAAAGCGGTAGGCCTAATTGTAAGATAGTAATTTCCAGTTAAAGAGGTGTGACTATAGGTGGCGAGGCGAATAGGTCTACACCGGCGACAACACCATCAGACCAATGAATAAGAACAGTGTGGTCGGTGCGCTGATTAGGTTAAAAAAAAAGAAGCTCTCTCGCTTTCTTTCTGGTTCTCTGTTATCTCTCTCCCATCTCCGTATCCCATGAGAGTTTCGCCGATGCGCGTTAACTGCAAAACGACGCCACCTGTCTTCAGGTCCAAAAAGTAGACAAATTTGAGATATCGATTTAGACGGAATAGAAAAATACTTAATCGTCTGCTTTTTCATGCAAAAGCTGAACATTTATATAGAGAGCGAGATTAGAACTCTTACTCAATTGTAATATGAGTGATGAGTGGTGAATAACAGGCCTATAGATTTCTTTGGCACCAGACCAATAAAGAAATTAGAGCTTTGTTACCAGTTGTTTTTTTTTTGACAGATAATAAAGACTACAAAATCAATCTCCGCTCAAGAAGCAACCCAAAAACCAGTCCAGATTTTACCTCCCACCTTAATGCGTGTAAAGTTGTTTCTGACCCATTAGCAGGTAATGAGAAGTCTCCCTCCTCCTCCTCCTCCTCCTCCTCCTCCTCAAAGGACCTCACAAAGCCTCCATCTGCTGTTGCATGACAGGCGGCTGCCGGCAGACAAATACACCTAAGATCATTTGCCAGCTCCCCCCTCCCTTTTTTCTTCAATTTTCCCCAATTCTTCCCTCTTTTACACCCTTTCAACTCGGCATCTTCAACTCTCTGCTTTCGTGTCCTTTTTTTTTTTTTTGCCAATCTCTTTTTTCTTTCTTTGTCCACTAGTGGTATGAGAGGTTTGGCCCGATCGTTAATCAAATTAGTATTGAGTAATTAAATATTGCTGAATTCGAATGACAGACTCTGTGTCCTGTTCTGGTTCTGTTACTTGCTAAAAAAAAATATGATTTTGGGCTGGGGCCAAATGAAAGTATTTCTGGGAAACATGTTTCATATGATTACATGAAATTGTACATGTGAATATCAAATAGTTATAAGCGTAAAATAATGCGAGAAGACCTTGGAGTGGTGCATGAAATAAGTGCATTAACAGATAATGTTCTCATTTGATAATTAAGTGATCAGATAATCCCTGCTATACACACCTCAACCAGTTCACACACACGTTTGTTTCAAAATTTGCCAATTTAAATGTATTTATTTTTTCAAATAAGGGCCATGTATTGGTTAGCCATGGGATCTATAGAGTTCCATATCATGTACACCACATTTATTTGATCTCATTCACAACCATTGTTGTGAAAATAATAATTCAGTGAACTACCACATTATATATACTATGGACTAGAAATACAAATAAAATGAATTTGTGCTACAGAAAACTCTCGTAGAACCACCAACAGTCTGAAAACATTGTGACAAAGGGACCTGTATTAACTCTGCAGTCCCACTTATTCTGAATGACCGAACAGTAAAATATAAATTTCATAATGTTTTTTGTTTATTTGTTCAGAAACTGAAAAGCAGTATTTCAGGGTTAATCACATTCATAGAATGATGCTTTATGGCATGAAGATTGAAAAATTCAGACTAGACAGTTCCAAGTGTGTGACTGAGAATAACCACAACAAACAATTGCTTGAATGTAGAGTTGTACATATAAATATGTGTATTTACATTTGTCTTCAAAAAGTCAGTAGTGCTGTGCAAACTATTAAACAATGTTAAATAAACGTGTATATATACAAGAGGTTAAGTAGGCTAGGTAATAGGACATAAAGAAAACGACTGTCCACAGCAGGAATCATCGCAGCTTGTCCTCAGAGTGGACAGCTTGTCCTCAGAGTGGACATCTTGTCCTCAGAGAGGACAGCTTGTCCTCAGACTGGACATCTTGTCCTCAGAGTGGACAGCTTGTCCTCAGAGTGGACATCTTGTCCTCTGACTGGACAGCTTGTCCTCTGACTGGACAGCTTGTCCTCTGACTGGACAGCTTGTCCTCAGAGTGGACATCTGTTCCTCAGACCAGACATCTTGTCCTCAGACTAACTACATTTCGGTTGAGAGCAGGGTTCCCTACGGGCTATACCAGAAACGTCCTGAACACACCTGCGACTCAAAATGGAGTCCGCTTCTGCCCACGTTCTTCTTTCTGCTGAATCTCTTCCTGCGTGCCTTCCTCATGGGTGTCTTACTAATATCCGTCCCCTCGAACACAACCACGCTGACACACACAAACACACACACACACACACACACACACACACACACACACACACACACACACACACACACACACAGACGCACACTTCTACCGAGGCGTTGTCTCTGTCCGTTCTTCTTCTTCTCCTTCCTTTATTATTTTCTGCCAGTCTTCATTAAGTGCTCCTCGTCCCACTCAGAGCGGTTGCCGTAGCGATAGGAGCAGAGACAGGAAGAGCAGGGAGGCGAGGGTCAGAGGAGAAAGGCGAGCCGTGGAGATGGAGGAGGAGTCCCCCAGAACGGCCACCTGAAGGGAGAGGAGAATCATCAAGGTATAGCGCCGGACGACACACACCCACTCCACTGTCTCTTCTCCATCATGCCCTCCGGACGCAGGTACAGGTCCCTGTTCTGCCGGAGGGCAGCCCTCCACCCAGTCCCACCGTGTCTGCATATCGTCTGCATGTTATTGTTGTTGTGTTTGTTGTCCATCTGTTTTTAACGGTTGGTGTGCGGCCCGTGTACTTGTAAGTCGTAACTTTGAAAAATGATTTCTCCTCGGGGACAATAAAGTCTAAAGTCTATATCAAAGAACCGACTGGAGGATCTTGGTGAATGTAGCTTTGAGAGGTTTGTTTTGGAGGTCTAGTGTGTAGGACATCTCCCCCTTTCCCATCCCTTCCTACTGACGATGGTGACCTGTACTGGCCTGTATTCTGTAAGGGGCCAGGAGGTCTTTCAATTATGCATAGAAGCAATATCAATTTTCGATCACACCAAGGTAAATTATTGGCGAATTGCAAATCAATCAGTTAAACGGGGTATCTGTAGTCACCAGAGACGCTGTATACTGTATGTTGTAAGACATGGTGACATTCTATTTACTCACACACAGAGTTAAGCTGCTCGGAAACTTATATATAGCGCTGTGGTGTGTGCGCATGTGTGGAGCCCCGTCCGGCTATGGACTTCAACGTCTGCGTCCGAGAAAGGGTTAATCTTCAAGGACACTTACAGTGTGTGGCGCATTGGCCATTATAATGCTCCTACGACTCAGAAGGAATCACAAATGGATGTAGCCATGGTGATAACGGAAAACCAGATCTCTCTAGAGACATTCGTCTGTTCTGGGCAGCAGTGCAACATGGCAATTCTTATTTTTATTAATATTATTATTATACACTGATGAAATATGCTGACGAATATTATGTTCCATTTCTGTAAGTCCGTTTCTGCTTATTTTGTCACTGAATTCTAAAAACTTCACCTTAATAGGACTAAAAAGACATTTGAATCGTAACGTCAAGTAAAGTCCAATCTGAAGGAGAAAGGGGTGTTGACGTACCTGTGGAGGAGGGGGCCGGCGAGGGGGGCGAGCGGGGGAGACGGGGTGGGCCGGGCCAGGCCCCACCTGCCTCCTTCTCACCTGGAGCGGCGAGAAAGAAGATAAATACAAGGCAGTAAATCAGAGACAGTGACCTGGGGGGCAGGGGGCGGGGGGGGAGAGAGAGACGAGGAGAGAGAGAGAGAGAGAGAGAGAGAGAGAGAGAGAGAGAGAGAGAGACGAGAGAGAGGAAGTAGAGAGGGGGGAGGGGTGAGGAGGGAGAGAGACGAGAGAGAGAAGAAGGGGGAGTGACCGGGGAGCCGGAGAGAGAGAGAGGAGAGAGGAGAGAGAGGGGCGGGAGAGGAGAGAGTAGAGAGAGAGAGAGAAGAGGGGGGGGGAGAGAGAGAGAGATGACAGAGCGCAGGAGAGACGAGAGAGAGAGAGGATTGACAGAGAGAGACACAGACAGAACAGACAGAGAAACAGAGACAGACAGACAGACAGAAGACAGACAGACAGACAGACAGACAGACAGACAGACAGACAGACAGACAGACAGACAGACAGACAGACAGACAGACAGAGAGAGAGAGAGAGAGAGAGAGAGAGAGAGAGAGAGAGAGAGAGAGAGAAACTAAAATAAATCCTCAGGAATGAGCCTAGAAGATGCAACATCAAACTAAACAGAGGGAACAATGGAATACACAAAGGAAGAGACCAAACGTGGGTCGGCATCATCATTGGTTCAATGTTTCAGTTTGTTTTGACCACATCCACATTGGGACCAGGCAACATCATATGTTTGTTGAACTTGAACTTGCATCTAAAACACAACTCAAAACCCAAAACAAACACACACACACACACACACACACACACACACACACACACACACACACACACACACACACACACACACACACAGACAAGCATGTGAAATCCCATTGGTGGTTTGTGAATGGCACCATGTTGTCGTCTGTGTGTGACTGTGTACGTAGGACTTACAAATACATCTCATTTACAGAATACAGATTTTGCTTACACAGGACTTGCACACAGGAACACATGTCAATTGCTTGCTCTGTTTAATTGGCACACACCTGCAAGTAAACAGCTGCTTCGCTGCCTTCCAAGTGTGTCTGTGTGTGTGTGTGTATTTTTAGGCGTGTGTGTCTGTGTGTGTGTTCGTGTGTGTGTTTGGTGTTGGCAGTCCTCCAAGCCTCACTGAGGGGAAGTCAGGTATGAAAGAAATAGGAAGAGAGACAGGACTACACACGCACACATGCACACACGGACAGAGAGCACAGGACTACACACGCACACATGCACACACGCACACACGCACACACACACACACACACACACACACACACACACACACACACACACACGTACAAAAGCAAGCACGCACGCACGCACACAATCACGCTCTCAGGCACCTGGTCCGCAAGCAACACAACTCAGTCTCAACACACTGCGCTCTTTTGGTCAACAGCAATCTCACCCTTCCCTTCGCCCCTCTGGAATTATCTTCTGTGAGGAGAATTCTCAGAGCAGCTGAACATAAAACATGACAGCATACCTAACACCAACATAAGGAGATTGGACTCTTTGATGCACTTGTCCTTATATACAGGACCAGGTAAGCCATGATACAAAGTCACAATTCCAAACCAAACCCATAATGACAATGGTTAAAGAATGAAAAGGGTAATAAGAACAGACATATTGACTGAGACGTGCGCACCTGTATGTGCAGAAATATGATACTGCTGCATCTTACAGTAGCCATTGTCTCACAGTACAATAGACAAAGAGATTCTCTCTGCAGAGCCCGAATGAGCCGAGACGTTAACATGAGCATACAAACACTCACTCTCTCTCGCACGCACGCACACACACATACACACGCACACACACACACACACACACACACACAACACACATTGAATAAAATTATATCTATCATGACTACACCACACACAGAACACACAACACACAATTGCACATCAAACACTTAACTATTTCATAGACATATGATCAATTAGACGATAAGAATAGAGATCATCAGTGAGAGAGAGAGAGAGAGAGAGCAGAGAGAGAGAGAGAGAAGGATGAGAGAGAGAGAGAGAGAGAGAGAGAGAGAGAGAGAGAGAGAGAGAGAGAAGAGAGAGAGAGAGAGAGAGAGAGAGAGAGAGAGAGAGAGAGAGGAGAGAGAGAGAGAGAGAGAGAGAGAGAGAGGGAGAGAGAGGAGGACATAGTGTTCCCAACATGGCTTTTATCAATTAACCATCTGTCCAAGTGCCTAATGAACTTTTAGCCCCGAGCAACCTGGAATCATTTTCCCATTTGTGTCTGCTTTTCAGTTGCTCAAGCCAGGGGGTTCTCAGAGTGGTGGATTAATATGGCAGAACAGAATCACTCTTGCAATCCGCATGCAAAAGTCTAATGTCTAATGAAGTATGTCATAGAGCAAATGATCTTAGCCTAACTAACAAAGTAGACCAAGTGAACTGGTTATTCTTACGTCATCATCATCATCACCATCATCGCGGTTCAAGATAACAACTGGCAAATATGACACGCTGGGACAAGATGTCACATGGAAGGGCAATATGTCAGCGTAGTGTATCAACAGAAAGATGTAGGAGACAGCAGACATGTACAGCCCAGGCGCTGTAGCAGAATGTTTAGCTGTGCTGGGGTCACACAGCTCATCATCTGGGCTGATGGAAGGGGTCAATGCAGAATGACAGTGACTGCTAATCCAGTTGATGCTCAGATTGGTTGAGGGTGAGGGTGAGGGTGCGTGCGTGTGTGCTCGTGCGTGCGTGTGCGCGTGTGTGTTACCACAGGCTTGGAGGTGTCGCCTCCTACATTCCCTTCAGCATGTTTGTCTTGTAGCAACAACAAAGAACATGTCATCCATGACAGATTGATACGTACATGCATGCATACAAACACAACCTTGGTACATCACACACGCACAAACAGATGCACCCCTGCATACAAAAACACACACACTCGTCAAGGCAGGGCGTGGGCTTGAAAGATTCACTGGGCAGGCGTGAGGTGGATTTTAACCATTCTCTCAATGACTGATTTGTGTGTGTGTGTGTGTGTGTGTGTGTGTGTGTGTGTGTGTGTGTGTGTGTGTGTGTGTGTGTGTGTGTGTGTGTGTGTGTGTGTGTGTGTGTGTGTGTG
>OLKM01000428.1:109669-112169 GCA_900291075.1 Melanogrammus aeglefinus
CAATGCTGTGTTTGTTTGCATGTATGTGTGGGTCAATCTGTCATTAATGGCATGATCTTTCTTGTCGTATGCGACAAACGTGCTGAAGATGGGAACATTAGTGGTTGAGAATTTGCGAGGAACATATGCAGGGTGCGAACGCCAAAAGGACAGACCTTTATAGTTCCAGTGTTCAGGTCATTCCTATTTACACTCCACCATACACCCACTAGCTTGTGGGACAGTCCCCCTGTGTTGAAGGTTACTAGTAATGCTAGATACCGGCTCTCTTCAGTGATGTCATCTGGCATCCCCCATGGTCCCGGACATAAGGATGTGAGGGATGTAACCGCAGTGAACTGCTGAGTCTATCAGATAGAGCCCCTCCCCGTGACATTGAAAGGGCTCCCAATGACGTTTGGCGTTATAACATGCCAATTTACATTGCTGCATACAAATGTACCATTAGCATCTCGGCATTGTGAATGAGCTTTCTCATCTGAGGTTCAGGATGTCAGGTTGGGCACGCAGGGACCACAAGAGAAAACGGGTACCAGACAGATGTGAGAGGGTCATTAGTCAGCTGTCGGTGTCGCCCCCCCCAGGAGTGAGACCCCCTGCTGGGTAGCGGGAGAGGGGCGTGGTTTGGTGCACAATGAGACAGTGTCTCAGTGTGTGGAGCAGGGAGGGCTCGGTTGTTTGTCCGTAAACACGCTGCCTGTCTGCTTGGTTTTGTAAAAAAGTCAGACTTGTGCAAACTAGAAAGGGAATTCACCCCATTTCACAGAGCACCTGTCATTTACCCCGGGTCACCAGTGTGTGTGTGTGTGTGTGTGTGTGTGTGTGTGTGTGTGTGTGTGTGTGTGTGTGTGTGTGTGTGTGTGTGTGTGTGTGTGAGTGCATCTGCGCACATTTATCTGTCTGTAGACCTGTTACAAATCAAGGCAGAAGGAATGTCAGCTATGCTTTGATGGGCTCAGTAAAATGAGAGAACTTAACCCTCAAGGTGTGTGTGTGTGTGTGTGTGTGTGTGTGTGTGTGTTGTGTGTGTGTGTGTGTGTGTGTGTGTGTTGTGTGCGCATGTGCGTGTGTGTGTGTGTGTGTGTGTGTGTGTGTGTGTGTGTGTGTGTGTGTGTGTGTTTGGTGTGTTGTGTGTGTGTGGTTGTGTCGTGTGTGTGTGTGTGGTGGGTGTTCAGAGTGATTGAGGCATTGGTGCGTAGCTAAAAATATTTTGTTTAATGGTGTTTCAGAGTCCTGTGTTGTAGTGGGTGGAGGTGTCAGTATGCCCATCTTTGATGCTCACAAACACGCACACGCACACGCACACGCACACACACACACATGCAAATGATTCAGAGTGACCTTGAAAGCTTCTGTGAGTATGTGTGTGTGTCCCCTTAAATGTACCCTGGCCTTTCCAGCTGAATCAGTAATGAGGATTTCAAATCGTCTAGACGTGTACAACACAACATGGACTTCACACAGTCTCACTGTACAGTCCCCTTAAATGTACCCTGGCCTTTCCAGCTGAATCAGTAATGAGGATTTCAATTCTCTAGAGGCAACAACACAGACACAGACAAACACACACACACACACACACACACACACACACACACACACACACACACACACACACACACACACACACACACACACAAAAGATCACTCTTTGCTGATGTCGAGCCTGTAAAGCTCGATTCATCACACACTCTGATCGTCACAATCGTATAGTCTTTTAGAACAGATTGTGAATGCTGAATCCAACTGAAGCTATATTCAAGTTTGAATATATTTTGAATACAGAACAAACAAGTATTGGACAGAAAAAACCTCAGGTTCACTGTAACTCTGTAAAATTGGATAATGTCATATCATTAGACATTTTTTTTCTTTACCAAAACGGGGGTCAATGAAAAAATAAGTTAAAACATTGATCCCCAACTGTGCCGTGATCTCTCAGACACACACACACACACACACACACACACACACACACACACACACACACACACACACACACACACACACACACACACACACACACACACACACACACACACACACAGTGGTCTCTGATCCGTGTCCTGTGTGTTTGCAGGACGATAACACGTAACAGAGTGTTGCTGATAACCTTCAGAAACACACAACCCCAGTGCAATGCTTCAAAGGAAGAAAAACAGGCCTTTCAAGTAATACATTACAGATTTGCTATTTTCCCAGTCTGAAGACACAGAATGCCTTGCAGAATTCACGATAGATAATACAGGCTGTTCTGCAGAGTGGATGATCAGATGGTCAGTGATCTAATATCCTCCCTTGAGTTTGCTGTAAGGATTTTAGTACACATCTCACAGGTAGTCACTGTCAGAAGCCTCTCCAGATTCCATATTCCAATAACAACTCCAGCAGGATTATAGCAGGACACCATCACAAGTATTCTCAGTGTCCGGAGACACGAAGGTTAATGGATAGAAAAAGGAAAACATGATTGGTCAACAGCCAATCGGCATTCCTCTGC
>OLKM01000428.1:117169-119669 GCA_900291075.1 Melanogrammus aeglefinus
ACGGGGGTACGAGGGTGTGATGTATTCAGTGGATAAAGCAGAGCCTTCTGTCGGGGGGGGGGGGCTGTATAATAACACGCTTGCCTGAGGAGGAACACGGGTGTGTCAGGTGGGGGTGAAGCCCAGAACACAGGCAGAGCCCAGAGGAGGGTTCTCTGGCCAGCCGCGGGGGGCGCGGAGGGGCGCGGGGGGCGCGGGGGCACGGGGGGGGCGCGGGGGGGCGGCAGAGGAACAGGCTGCCTGCTCTGGGGACGGCCACCTCCCGCTCTCCACCAGCTCATGTCGTCGGCTGGTTGTTGTGGTGAACCCCAGCTGCACCAGGACCTGCAGGTCA
The DNA here is from genome assembly GCA_900291075.1 of Melanogrammus aeglefinus. Lineage (NCBI taxonomy): Eukaryota > Metazoa > Chordata > Actinopteri > Gadiformes > Gadidae > Melanogrammus > Melanogrammus aeglefinus. Next base: position 117,504 of record OLKM01000428.1, read on the forward strand.
CCATCCACCGTTCCCCTTCATATCTTACTCAATATGCCGACTGGTGAATGGCCCGTATGAAAGGATGAGCTGTAGAGGGCCCCCCGCAGAGGGCCGTCCCTGCTTTAAACCTTCTCTCTAACAAAACAATAACAGAACACCTAGTTTGATGACGTCGAACTCTGAAGTAGCGTGGGATCATGGGAGTTCTTCACAACCATTGCCGGGGAAAATCGATCAGGCAGAAATCTTGTTCACAGACAGGTCAATGTATTAATTTGAATTAACCTCCACCAGAAATATCAGGTTGATTTGCTTATCAAGCCATGAAAGGAGGCATGCCAGCCTATGTACACACACACACACACACACACACACACACACACACACACACACACACACACACACACACACACACACACACACACACACACACACACACACACACACACAGATAGAGATGATGCATCCATGATCCACGAGTGATCAGATCGGTGTGGGTCTCCCCATAGCTTGAGCTGCTGCTGCGGTGGATTTCTGTCGTTATCTTTAGGAGCACCTTGTCCGCAGTACGAACGGCGTCAGTAAGAGATGACCGTGAGCACTGAATGAATGCCAACAGGTGGGCACACATTCACCCTAACCTTCAACCTCTATGGAAAGGATAAAGGCCCACAAGAAGCCAGCATCGACAGCGCTTAGGGCGTGGCCGCCCGGTGAGGCTCACAGCTGTAACCCGTACTGAAGCCATCGTTGGGGACGGGAGGGAGGAAGGCTTTGGGGTGGGATCTAGTGATACAATGAATTAGCTGCCAAGACAGCCCTTTACTGGGCCCTTCATACCCGTCACCAACACGTGGCTTCGGGTACTGTGATGAATCTCCAATAAAAAACAGATTATCCATGGAGATCATGGAGATCTGTGCTGAAGATGTGGAACAGCACATGGGTGTGGAGTAGCTTAAGGTCCTTGACTCAGGGCTGGGGAATAAGGAAATAAGGACTCTGTGACTAAATGCGTAGGAATGAGCCCATGATTTGCTATCCTATGCTATTTAATGTGACTTTCTACAACATACACAGAAATGTAACTGCTCCGCGATCCCTTAACCCCAACAACCACAGCTGTGTAGAGAGCTGGAGAGTACTGGAGACACATTTTTGGATTTTACGTTTCATAAGAAGCCATGTGCATTTGAAGGCATCCCATCAAAGTCAGGTGTGTACCTGTATGTGTAAAAACTAAAAAAGAAAAAAAGTGTCAGGACCACAAATGAGAGACTCGATTGCCGGGAAGAACAACAATAACCGTTGTGCTGCTCTGAATTTATCTGAATTGGGTTACGCTTTCTTGCGTTACAGACTCAATATTGTTTCTTCCATAGGGTGTTCTCAGGCTCAACATTGTGATTTTGTTGGTTGGCTCGACCTCAGAAGATTCAGTGTGCCCTCAGAAAACACGAAATAACTGTACTTTATTACCCAGAGTTCCCCCTGGTTCAACTCTGTGAACTCCTGAGTGCTACGTCAAGCCGCGCTGCATTGCCCGACCCAGTCTCCATTCCTGCTCTGTATTGTCGTTCCCCCTTATATTATCAACACCCTTCCATCTACAGCCTGAGGCCCAAAAACGGTCTCTATTGACACTGGATTGAATGTTGTAATCTGAGGAGAGTGGTAAAACCTGTATAAACTCGGAAAGGGACTCCTAACCTTTATCAGCTGCTCCAGCCTCTTTTTCGCCCCCCGCAGGCCAGCGTCGGTATTGCGTACAGACATCTCCGGATTCTCTCTCTGGGCTTTGAGACTGCCGTCAACCACAGGACCTGTATAGCTACAAAAAAACAAAACATGGAATATGGAGACATAGACTTCATATATGAGTTGAACCAACATACACAAACCCAAAGAGTGTTACTGCTGAGCGAATTCATGACTTGTTATGGCCAAAGCATCAACTCGATTTTCCTTGCTGCCCTGCTCACAAAATTAGGCAAAAATGTTTTGCTTGGGAAAATAATGTTGCACTAAACACAGATTGAAAATCAAAGATGATACCTTGGTATTAATACCTTACCTCTCAACAACTCTCTGAACAACATTAGTATTTTCATTCGACGTATGTAAACTTTGATTATCTGTATTACATTATCTGGTGAGTTTGAAAGCTATGATTGCTTCTTTCAA
>OLKM01000428.1:124669-127169 GCA_900291075.1 Melanogrammus aeglefinus
TTCCTCTCGGCGGTCGTCCGTCTCTGAGAGCCTTCCCCGATGGACTGACGTGGACAAACACTCCACCCTCTAGAGGGGCAGCCAGTGGATCTCAGCCCCCCCCCCCCCCCCCACCCATTGTGTCTCAAGGGGTTAACGAGCATGGTAGCAATGGTTGCCGTCACAAGTGATTGGAGGTCGGCTACTGTTGACATGCACACACAAACATACACACACACACACATACACACACACACACAACACACATGCAAAAGCATAACACACACACACACACACACACACACACACACATGCAAAAGCATAACACACACACACACACACACACACACACACACACACACACACACAAACACGCATGCACACACACGCACAGACACACAAACACCCCCTCACAAACAGTCACATGCATGTTTGCTGTTGTATGTACGCTGACATTTCACAATACTCCACCCATAGACCACCCCCGCCCACCCTCCTCCCTACCCCCATAAACTTTGCATTTATTTTTATTTGTTGTTTGTTTCCTATGTAAAGCACTTTGATTGCGAGAAAAGCGCTATAAAAATGGAATGTATTAATGTTATTATTATTATTACAGTAATGCAAAAAAAAAGAAAAAAGCCTGATAGCACCCCTTTAACAGACGCACCTGGCCGTGTGTAGATACCGCCCCTTTAACAGACGCACCTGGCCGTGTGTAGACACCGCCCCTTTAACAGACGCACCTGGCCGTGTGTAGATACCGCCCCTTTAACAGACGCACCTGGCCGTGTGTAGATACCGCCCCTTTAACAGACGCACCTGGGCCGGTGGTGTAGATACCGGCCCCTTTAACAGACGCACCTGGCCGTGTGTAGATACCGCCCCTTTAACAGACGCACCTGGCCGTGTGTAGATACCGCCCCTTTAACAGACGCACCTGGCCGTGTGTAGATACCGCCCCTTTAACAGACGCACCTGCCGTGTGTGTAGATCACCGCCCCTTTAACAGACGCACCTGGCCGTGTGTAGACACCGCCCCTTTAACAGACGCACCTGGCCGTGTGTAGACACCGCCCCTTTAACAGACGCACCTGGCCGTGTGTAGTACAGACCGCCCCTTTAACAGAGACGCACCCTGGCCGTGTGTAGACACCGCCCCTTTAACAGACGCACCTGGACCGTGTGTAGAGCACCGCCCCTTTAACAGACGCACCTGGCCGTTGTGTAGACACCGCCCCTTTAACAGACGCACCTGGCCGTGTGAGACACCGCCCCTTTAACAGACGCACCTGGCCGTGTGTAGACACCGCCCCTTTAACAGACGCACCTGGCCGTGTGTAGACACCGCCCCTTTAACAGACGCACCTGGCCGTGTGTAGACACCGCCCCTTTAACAGACGCACCTGGCCGTGTGTAGACACCGCCCCTTTAACAGACGCACCTGGCCGTGTGTAGATACCGCCCCTTTAACAGACGCACCTGGCCGTGGGTAAACCCCTCAGGTCCCGACTACCAGACATCCTCTCATGATGTTGACACACAGGCCGTTGCAGGGGCGGATCAGGGTGAGCCCCCGGCAGTGAGAGCAGTACTGCATCCGCACCAGGCCCCGCCCACACTCCCTCCCCAGCGCCACCTTGTCCGTGGCGTTCACCACCTCCCCGGCCAATCCCAGCAGCCGACTCAGCGCCCTGCCCGGCTCCAGGGCGCGTGATAGGCTGCCGATCAGCAGCCGGGGGTGGGGCCCGAACGGGCTGACGTCCTGCCTGGTCATGCGCAGGCACTCGTCCTGATTGGTGGAGGCGTGGGCGGAGGGGGGGGCCGTGTGGCCAATCCCGGGGTTGAGCAGGCGACGGTAGACCAATGGGAACAGGTCGTCGTAGAAACGGCGTACGGCGAGATCCAGCGAGCTGTCGGCGTCCCCAGAGAGGTGCAGCTCGATGTCCTGGAACAGCCGGGCCACCAGGGGGCGACATTCCGAGGCCAGGGCGGAGTAGGCGCTGTCCAGGAGAGTGCTGGTCAGGTTAGACGTGAAGGACGCCAGCGAGAGGAAGGTCTCTGGAATAGGTGAGGAAGAAGAGAAAGACACTTTTATTAATTGTATGTTCTTCCAAATTCATACTGATGTTTTCAACAGGAAGTTAGAAATGGGCTCATTTAGAGGTTTTGAAGGATTGTCTTGTTTTCGTGTCAGTGTTCGAGGATGTTGAATATCTGTCAGCTGACTGACCATTCCAAATATCTGTCATGTTGGCCTCGTCCACCTTGATGTCAACTCAAGGCCAACCAGAAGTTCAAGCCAGAATAGCCCTCAAGCAAATCCCACCACTATTTTTACAATCACATCAGCCATAGCCAGATAGCAATATGTGGTGTGTGCTTGTGTTTTTGTGTGTATATGTGTGCATGTGTTTGTGTGTGTATATTAGTGTGTGTGTGTGTGTGTGTGTGTGTGTGTTGTGTGTGTGTGTATATGTGTCCATGTGTTTGTTTGTGTGTGTGAGTGTGTGTTTTTGTT
>OLKM01000428.1:129669-202169 GCA_900291075.1 Melanogrammus aeglefinus
GGATACGTCCTGAATGTAAACATTCTCCCCCGCTCACCCTCTCATTGGTCAGGAACAAAACCTGATTATGGTGCAGACAGAGACGGAGAGAGATAGAGTGAGGGGGGCAGAGAGAGAGAGAGAGAGAGAGAGAGAGAGAGAGAGAGAGAGAGAGAGAGAGAGAGAGAGAGAGAGAGAGAGAGAGAGAGAGAGAGAGAGAGAGAGAGAGAGAGAGAGAGAGAGAGAGAGAGAGAGAGGGGGCAGAGAGAGAGAGGGAGAGAGAGAGAGAGAGAGAGAGAGAGAGAGAGAGAGAGAGAGAGAGAGAGAGAGAGAGAGAGAGAGAGAGAGAGAGAGAGAGAGAGAGAGAGAGAGAGAGAGAGAGAGAGAGAGAGAGAGAGAGAGAGAGAGAGAGAGAGAGAGAGAGAGAGAGAGAGAGAGAGAGAGAGAGAGAGAGAGAGAGAGAGAGAAAGGGAGCGGGGAGTTGCAACAAAGTTCTTTCTCCCATCGCGTCCTCAGAGAGTTTGTTGCTCAGAGGTCCGTCGGACATCGGCTGTCTGTGTGGCAGTCGCCGTGGCGCCACACAGAACAGAACCGCACCCACGGCCGCGTCGCAACACAACACTCACACACACAGCACCACAACACTCACAGCGCACCACAACAGACACACACACAGCACCACAACACGCACACATCGCACAACAACACTCACACATCGCACAACAACACTCACAGCGCACCACAACAAACACACACACAGCACCACAACACTCACACATCGCACCACAACACGCACACACAGCACCACAACACGCACACATCGCACAACAACACGCACACACAGCACCACAACACACACACACAGCACCACAACACGCACACACAGCACCACAACACACACACACAGCACCACAACACACACACACAGCACCACAACACACACACACAGCACCACAACAGACACACACACAGCACCACAACACGCACACACAGCACCACAACACGCACACACAGCACCACAACACGCACACACAGCACCACAACACGCACACACAGCGCCACAACACGCACACACAGCGCCACAACATGCACACACATCGCACAACAACACGCACACATCGCACAACGACACTCGCCCATTACACCGTAACACAAAGCGTATTTTTTTCATTCAACATGGAGCGGTCATGAACGATCAAGTACCCAGACTCTCAAATTGCTTCACAGGGCGCCACTATAACATCCACTGACCCCTCAAACTCCCCCAGCCCACGGGAGGAACACATAAAACAGTACCTTCTACACGGGACGCAACAGCCGCAGAACGGGCAGACAGATCATATACCTTTAAAATATGTGTTTACAATAAAAACAACATTATAATTAATCAAAAGGTATTCTGGAGAACACTTTGGTTAGCTTGATAGCTGCTGTTCACCTGCGTTATTCTTTCTTTCGGTTCGTACATAGAGACCCTTGAGTGCCTCTCTCTCTCGCTCACCTCTCACTTACATAATTGACTCATTAGCACATTAGGAGAACGAAATAAAGTGGATTCAACCCACCAACTTTTCCTGTGGGCATTGCTCAATGAAAGTATTATTGACAAAGCAATATCAAACTAATCTGGGATAAAGATGGAGTGGAGTATTGGGAATAAGCACTTTACAGATATTGGTATTCAGATAGAAGTTGAAAATGACTTATAACCTTTAATTGTTAATTTCTTCCTCCAAAAATTCAATTTGTGGACGGAAAGCTACTGATCCATTAACGGAAGGGATAAATAATATGCCTGCATGTAGATGTCTCAGTGCGTTTGCATGAGAGGGTTCATTCGTCTACAAAACAACGTCATGTCCAATGATATTGGATAAAACACACACACACACGTGCACGCACGCACGCACGCAAACACACACACACACACACACACACACACACCACACACACACACACACACACCACACACACACACACACACACACACACACACACACACACACACACACACACACACACTCACTAACCTTGGAATGCCCGGCTGTGTCCGGCTAGCAGGTATTTCAGCTCAAAGCTGTAGGATCTGATCCTCTGCTGCGTCTCGGCGCGGACTGCGGTCATGTAGCTGTCCTCCATCGGCTGTGTCCACGCAGCTGGGCGCAGTCATGGCCACTACACTGTCCAGAGCCTCACCTGGGGGGGGAGGAATAGAGAGAGAAGACGAGAGAGAGAGAGGAGAGATGAGAGGCGTAGATGAGACGAGAAGAGAGAGAGGGAGAGAGGGAGAGACGGAGAGGGAGAGCGAGAGCGTGAGGAGAGACAGAGAGGAAGAGCGAGAACGAAAGAGTACTCGAAGGACCTAAGTGGGCCATGAAAGGACAGAGAGAATAGAGGGGAGAGAAAGCACACAGGAGCAAAAAAGAGAGAGGCACAAGCAGAAGTGAGGCGATATGCAGGGGACGACGAGTAGACGAGGGTAGAAATGACGGGGCGGAGGAGAGAGAGAGCAGAGAGTATTAGGGAACGAGAGCGAGGAGAGAGTAGAGACAGAGAGGGAGGCAGAGAGAGAGAGAGAGAGACGACATGAGAGAGAGAGGGGGGAGAGGGGAGGGGAGGGAGAAAGAGGGAAGAGAGAGAGGGAGAAGAGGAGAGAGTCAATATAACAGGAGGGAGAAAGAAATCCGAGTAAAGGGTTCATTTTAATCTGTTATATGTTAAGAAGAGTATGGGCAAGGAGGGAGAAGGAGAAGAGAGAGAGAGAGAGAGAGAGAGAGAGAGAGAGAGAAGAGAGAGAGAGAGAGAGAGAGAGAGAGAGAGAGAGAGAGAGGGGGGGGGAGAGGGGAAGGGGGAGAAAGAGAGAGAGAGAGGAAGAGAGTCAATATAACAGGAGGGAGAAAGAAATCCAGTGAAGGGTTCATTTTAATTGTTATATAAGAATATATTCAGACCTTCTAGGCCACAACATAAAGACTGATACAGGTGTGTAGGCCATCCAAAGCCAAATTGAGAACCAGAGAACCTTTAAAAGGTCCAAAATAAAATGTGGACGCATATATAGAGCAGCAACCCAAAGATGACAATATAATTATTATTATAAAGCAAAGCGGCCAATAAAGGCTATTGACCTTCCCAAATAAAACATTGTATTCAGTTAGTTGTTATAGTTTAGGCTAGCCGAGAATTGTACTCATGTTTTTTCAATTTTTTAAGACAATCCTAGTTACAATTTAACGTGTGTGTGTCACTCTTCTGCCCTCTACATGTATTAATTATCTTTGTCATAAATTGTTTCATTAATTGATAAGGCCTACATAAGAAGAATTTAATCTGAATAAATCAACTTGTTATCCAGACATAAACGCCTCTCCCGGTGTGAGAATTAAATCAACATTGAAACATGTGCTTTAAATTCAACATTTACACAATATAACAGGCCTATTACACACAGTAAGTTGTATCTTGTTCATAAATAAGTCGATATACATGGGATCGTTGGAGTCGGACATACCTATTTTGGGTTTGTTAGGCACCAACTCCACTGGGCCTATCTGGCGCATCATGTAAGCAGTCTTCACCTCCAGACAGTCATCTGCGTCCGCGGTGCAGCAACACGCAACCAGCATCCAATGGAGAAAGATAAACCGCAACAGGTCCGCGCTTTGGAAAGTTGGACGGGACATCGCACCATCTCAATGAGCAGGCAGGGGGAGAGAGGAGTGAGTGTGGTAGTTTGAGCCACTGGAAGTCCTCCGCCAATGGGATTACTCATGTGCCCAACGATTGCAACCTGGAAATGTGAGAGCAACGACGAGACCACCGCGGTTCCCTGGAGCCCGGAGTTATGGGGTTCAGCTGGGGGGGGTTCCCTCAGTGTCTGTCCGTCGCACGTACACGCGCGACGGACAGACACACACATGCCCCACGCAAATGCATAGACAGACTTGACCAAAACGGCGTCCCTCGCTTACAAACCCTCTTCAGATTCGAAGGCATTAATTTAGGTTACGTGTAGTCAATTGCTTTTTGCATCTTTCTAATAATATGATAAGTTAATCATACGTTATGTTCTTATTTCTCTTTTTAGAATAGCCTGCAAAGTAGCGTAACCTTGGCCCACATCCCGACCGTAATGAAAAAACAACAAGACTCAATCCAAACTAATCCCCTTCGAGTCGCTTCAACCTATATCTGATAATGACACGTTCTGGTATGATGATGTCCGATAAAGGCTCAACAAGTAGAAGAAGAAACAGAACTTTCCCGTATGCTCACCTTGAAGTCCAGTATACAACAGCAGGTGGCTACTCTGACCACAGTCTGCTCAGAGTTTTGCTCTGTTAATTGAATAGAGAAAAAATAACAATATAATGTCCTCCCCCTAAATCATACACACTTTTATTTCAGACACACATTTGACATTCAATGAATTATAATTATACGTTTCTATTGTCATATTCCTATTTGCCTAATAAAGTGCTTAATTGATTCCCTTCAAAGGTTCACGGTGAAGCTATCGTCGTTGTCAGATGAAAATACGGTAACAATTCCCAAATCATTCATGGAAACAAATCAATTCATATCTGACTAAAAAGGTTGATCATTAATTTGCGTTACTGACGTTATTTTGTATAGGCCTAGACCAAAGTTGGTGAAGAGACAACTGAAGTGATCTAAATTAAGTGAAAACAACATACATATTTTACCTTTATTTGGCACCGTTAAAAAATGGAAATGAAAGGGGGGGATTTGATTGGTCAACATATTGAGAAGATTTCGATCGCAAAATGAAGTTCTATTGGACAGTTTACCCCGCAAACAAAAGACGTATGTCCCGTGTGAGGCTCGAACTCACGACCTTCAGATCCTGAGACTGATGAGCTGCCGAATCCCGGTCGTCCCTAATTCTTCATGAACATAATATGACTACTGTACATTGATATTATCAGAAAAATGTCCAGAGACTTATGCAAATGAATAATAATGTTGTATCAACTATATATCGTATTATAATAAACAATGACTAATAAAGTTAGTCGACGTGAAGTTCCACCTACATACCGTAAAATACATCTTGATCTCGTCGTATCGAATCCCGCTCGTTCCTAATTCGTTATGATCTTAATATGACTACCGTAGATTTATATTGTCAGAAAAATGTCCAGATCCTTATGCAAATGAATAATAATGTTGTATCAAATATATATGGTATTGTAATAAACAATGATAAATAAAGTTAGATAACGGTGATGAGACAGATAGGCTAACACTGTCTAACGTTATTTATTACCTAAGTTAACGTTTCTGGGCCACAGGTTATTCATCCAACTAAAACCTGCTTATATATATGGATATTTGCCAATTTATTTGAATTGAAAATAGCTAGAAAGGACTGACTTACCTCAGAAATGTTGGTAAGAAGAGAAGATTTTCGTAATGTCACGAAGAAAAGTGCAGTTCTTCGTAGGAAGCGATACGAGCGCTGATTGGCCAGAGCGTAGCAGGCCTTGTACAATTCTTGGTAGCGATACGAGCGCTGATTGGCCATAGCGTCGTATTATTGGTAGATTCTTGGTAGCAGACTGAAATGTGATTGGCTGTCACTACCAAGAATTAACTCGATCTACAGGTGGCAGGGAGCCGTCAACGAGGCTCCGAAAGCGCATTATATCTGTATCCAAAATAATGGTAAAATAGGTAAAAAAATTAATACTATTTGTTTTAATACAAATTATTAAGCTGCAGTTATCGTTTGTTGACAAAAAGCACCTATTCGTTTTTTTTGTCCGCATACAAACTCGACGGCCCCTTTAAATGCCATCTCCCGCGCTTCTGATTTAGCGGAAATGGAAACCTTCTCTATTTAAGCGCGTCAACAAAGCCTGGGAAGAAGCACGCAGGACACCAGTGATCGTCCCGCCTCGCTGTGTAACATTATCTACTCCTTCTGTCCCTCACCGCTCACAAACCAACACAACAAACAACAGCAATGCCAGAGGAAACGTCCACCGCCTCCAGCTCGGCCGGGTAAGCCATGTTTCTGGGGTTTGATCACGGTAAGGTTGGGGAGGTCTGCAACACAAGGGTCACAGACTGTTAGCATGTGCCTTGTGTTGATGTGCTAACGTTAGCGAGATAACATGGTGTGGTTTGGCTCTGCGGAGGTTGACCAGTCGGTGTGGCCGTGAACTCTGGATGGACCGGGCAATAGTTCACTGAACGATGAGTGGCTGATGGCTTTGAGTTGGAGTAGTGTGTCTCATGCTAACGTAGCTTGCTATCAATATGCGAACGGTGCCTCCGATACAGCCTGATACGTGTGGCGTTTGTACGGCTCGCAGTGCAAGGATCCTAGTGATGAGTGTTTAACCAAGTCGGATTATTTTGCGTATACTAAAACCAAAACCTTGCCTCCGCAGCATGGACGAGAAGCCCTGCTCGTCCACTGTTGTAGACAGGTGTGTATTTGTTTGTTGACATTCCTGTTTCTTCCGCCGGCTCTTTGCTGAAGTTACCCCCCTGCATTCATTTGCCATTGGGAGTTTGCTTATTTGCCTCATATCTGAATCTTTTTCTGCAGCTCAATCGACGTTACTGAAGAAGCGAAGAAACTGATCGGCACTGGAAACCGTCACCTGGTCATGGGCGACGTGGTTTTGGCCGTCAATGTCTTCCAGGAGGCCTGTGGAATGCTGTAAGGGTTTAAACTGTTGGTATCGATCTGTTTATGCTCGCCATGGCTTTGGATCTGTCCATTATAATTTTGACCTTCGGACTAAATCTTTTTTTTAAATATATATATATCAATGTTCTGTAGGGCTGCGAGGTATGGGGATACCGCTGAAGAGTGTGGAGAGGCCTTATTCCTTTGTGGGAAGTCTCTGCTAGAGTTGGCCAGGTTGGTTGGGTATACTTTGTTTACGTTGGTACAAGCCTACATTGTTGGCCTGAGCTCTTAAACAGACGCAACATGTGGTTTCTCTACAACCCTGATTTGTGTAAATGTTTAAAACAAATAATTTCTTTTCAGTAACTTGCACTAGAATCAACCGTGGCTGGTACCACTACCACTTCAGCACTTTACTACTTGTTACCACTGTTTTAGTTTCTCTTATTACTTTTATTTTATTGATCTATGCTGCTACTTATTTGTTACATATTTTTATTAACTTTATCTTGTATTGTTGCTGCTATGTGGCTGTTGAGGAACCAAGCTTAAGAATTCACTCGTGTTGTGTACTTGTACAATACGATGTAATAAAATGCTTCTGCTGTCCCAGGATGGAGAACACCGTCCTCGGTAATGCGCTAGAGGGAGTCCCGCAGTCGGACGAGGAGGAGAAGCCCGTGAGCGAGAAAATTGAGAGCGCCAACAACCTGGACGGTTCGTACAAGTCATTGTATCAACACGACGCATAATGTTTTAAAAGCGTCAACTGAAACTAAACTCTCTTCAAAGTGGCCCCTACAGTTTTTGAACTATCTCAAGCATGTGTTTGGCGTACTGCCCACTGAGTCAGACCTTCCTCGCGTATTGTTCCCTGGAGCAGACGACACCAGGGATGAGCTGCGCAGGCAGGTGTATGAGGCCATGGCCGCTGACAAAAAGCCAGAGGACTCGGAGTCCACAGCCGAGTCAAAGGTGGCTGCAGGGCTGGAGTGTGGCAGCACTGTAGCTGAACCCCTCGAGGGCCATGTATCAGGGAAGGGGCCAGGCTCTCCAGCCGGGGTGGTTGAGCCTGCTGGTGGCGCGGAAATGAAGGGAAAGGAGGTTGTGCAGATTCCAGTTGCTCCGGCGACTGGTGAAGGAGACTCGTCTACTGGCAATCAGAGTGCTGACAATGACAAGAAGGTGTTTGATGAAGAAGAGGACAAAAATGCAGAGGCTGAGAGCGGAGAAGGCAATATATCTTTAAATGTAGAGCACTGTTCGGGTGGAATTTGTTTATTCAGTCTGGTTTTAAAAAAAGATGTGAGACTGATGGTGGTTTCACGTGAGGGAATGGCTGTCTGATTTATAAAAGCATTGGACCAACTTCACTATGCTGTGTGGTCTTCTACACTCGTGCTTGCCGTTTTTTTAAACTTGTACTTATTTTAAGTCTCCTGCCTTTCTCAGACGATGACGATGATGACGACGAGGATGAAGCAAATGCTGACGACGCGGTATGTTCTGTCCTTGACTCGATGTGACTTTCACTTGGGTTGGACTTTGCTTTGAGACAGGTATTGTGTATTCAACAGGAAGATGAGGAGGTTGGGAACTTGCAGTTGGCGTGGGAGATGCTTGAGGTGGCTAAATTCATCTACAAAAGGTACAGTACCTGCAAAGCTTCAGTTAAGGGAACATGGCGCATTAATGGGAGCTGCATTGTTTTTTTGCTTACATTGACTATCTGTATTTCTTGACAGAAAAGAGGGCAAGGAGGATCAGCTTATGGCGGCGCAGGCCTACCTGAAACTGGGGGAAGTCAGTGTTGAGTCCGGTAAGCTCAACATGGCAATTCTCATCTTCCGACCCTTTGACTTTATGTCAAAGTGTCTCCTTGTGCATTCAATAAGTTTTCCATTACCCTAAAGTTCGCTAAATAAAGACACTGGGAGCATATGCAGAATATGGCCTTCCTGCAGTAATAATTCATGGTGCGCTGGCACTCTTTGCTCAGCCACTGCATGTCTTTTACAAATGTGTTTAGTTGGCATGAGTTGCTCTGCGCCGTTTCCGACGCCTATTGAGTTAAAAGGTCGGGCTCCACTTTCCTAGGAAACTACCCTCAGGCGCTGGAAGACTTTCAGGAGGGCCTCGCCCTGCAGCTGAAGCACCTGCCCCCCCACAGCCGCCTGCTGGCGGAGAGTTACTATCACGTGGCCATGACGCTGTGCTACATGGACGCGTACAGCCAGGCCATCGAGCACTACAACAGCTCCATCAAGGTCATCGAGAACCGCCTGGGTAACCCGTCTCATCCATCCTGCGGGTCTTTGAGTCACCGGGAAGAGGGCCTCGCTGAGACCTGTGTCGACATGGCGAAGGATTCCTCTGCTGAAAGGGTTTTGGTCTTTACGTTTTGTGCCCCTTGGTGTGTCTCAGCCATGCTGCAGAAGGCGATCGACGCGGCAGAAGGAGCCGACGGGGCGGCGAAGGAGAAGACGGAGCAGGAGGAACTGAGGCAGCTGCTGCCCGACATCACGGAGAAGGTCGCCGACGCCAAGGAGAGCCAGAGAGCGGCCAGTCTGGCCAGCAGGCAGGCACTGGTGGGTAGATGTCTGAACGTCAGTTCGGCGTTGGGTTTCCTGTTGTGGACTCTTTTGCGTTATTTAATGGGTCAGGGTTGACTGCAGGACGCATAATTGTTCATGGACCCATTTGTCAACCTGACTAACCTTTTGGCCAAATGTCTTCCAGGGTGGGGCCTCGACCTCCCCTGGATTCTCCGCTGAGAACGGTGGCCCGTCGTCATCGTCATCTTCATCGTCCGCGTTTGCCTCTGCCAGTCAGGTAAGCAGTGTGTAGGAACCCCTGAATATTGACCCCAGGGCTGGGCGATATGGAAAAAATATTGATCATTTTTTCATGATCGATGTTAATCACAATATAAAATATAATAAATTTTTTGACGGGTAAAAGACAACATTTTTTTGACGGGTGAACAACAAGATAACATTAGGTCAGGGGCAATAAGTGTTCACATATAAGACAGAACGGACGAGACAAACATACAGGAGGTCGTTGCATATTTTTACGTTGTTGAGCGTGTGTGTGTTAATTTGATACTGCTGAAGTCTGAAGAAACCAGTGTTTATTAGTTAAACCATACACTTGTTGATTATTATTTCTGCTGTGTGATTGGCTGTTGGGTAAATCCAGACCCGTTTTATTTATTTTAACTTTTTATTTTATATATATATATATCGAGCATTTATGTCTAATGCTTATCGACATGAGTTTTATCGTGATTAATAATCGTTATTGCCCAGCCCTAATTGACCCATACAAAGCTGAAGACTTGACACAGTTGTCTTCGTCCTCCAGATCTCCACAAGGCCTTTTGAGGGGGCCTCGTCTTCAAAATCGACCTCAGACATTTCCCATCTGGTCAGGAAAAAGGTATGGCTAGATATCGACGCAAACTTTTTACTGACGTTTTGGCCAGAAAGCCAATAACAAACTTGTCAACTGGAATACGTGGATTGCAAAATCTCTGCAATACATACACATATGTTTAACTCTTGACACTGAAACAGTATATTCATGGCTATATAAAGCCATTGGACTTTCTCATTTGTTCAACCTGTGTCCTCTGTCGGCCGGTTATTATTCTGCATCCCTACAGAGGAAGACTGACGAGGAGAGCCTAGTGAAGGAGGCAGACGCTAAGCAGCCAAAGCAGGAATCGACCGTTAATGGCAGCAGCTCAAGCTCCAGTGCCAACGGCAAAGGAGTCCAGGAGAAGGAGGCAAGTTGTGGGCTTTAATATTGCATATAACATGTCAACATGGATTTTACTGCTCCTGGCAGTTGGCTGATGGTCTTGCTGAGAGTTTTGGGAACTAAATCTTGTATTAACTGTTCTTGGCGAAATGCTTCAGCTCGTAACATTAGAGATGGCTATCTAATGTTTTCATTCTTGGTTTACTTTCTGTTTAGCCCGCCCAAACATCGGCCTCCAAGTCCTCAGAATGATGAGTCCCTCGTCCGATCTTCAACCTGCACTGAACGTCTGTCGAGATCCCCCTCACCCACACACCCTTGGTTTTGTAAATAAGTTATTTTCACAGATTTGTCTGTCCAGGTTTTGTATACTTGTAGTAAGAAAATAAAGGATATTTGCAAATTCAAAGGTCTTTGTTGAGGTTTTTTGGTACATTTGAAGCAATTGTTTTTCTGATTACCTGCACTTCAAGACAATATTAATGAGGCACTTTTTAATTTTTTTAATTAAAGCAATTTGCTCATGTGATGCAGTCATATCGTTAATAGATGGACATTACTGTTCTTATCCAAATGTGATTTAGATATAAAATTGAGATTTGACATTTATGTGGAGAAAATGACTTGGATATTCCAGTGCCTTTTGGAGGGGCTGTTTATTTACTAAATATGGGAAGAATAAAGCAAAGCTTGAGCTTTAAGAGCAACTTTCAAGTTAATTGAAAAACTAAATTTCATACAGAATCTTGTATGACAATGTCGATTTAAAAAAATAAATTCACAGGAATACACTTAATGTTTTACAACACCCACGGAAGAAAGTGTACCTATTCTAAGCTAGGCTCCCTAAAACCGCCCCTTTCCTCGAAGGTGCCAATATTGCTAAATAAAATACTGCAATGTGATAAACATGAAGACAACGTTAGCCACCATTAGCTATAGCCCGTGGACACTCACCAAGACACCTGCCCGAATTCTCCTCACGCAACTATCTCTCACCCCTGTCCATTGACCCTTACCTCTGCCTGAGCCCTCTCTCCCCTAGGCGGCTCAGACGTTTACCTGTCGATGCGTCACGTCCGGTCAGAGCGTTTTTTGAGACGCGGAAGTAATTTTACTCACAATTTCTTTTAAAAACTGCACATTTATGATTTATTAATTTCACGCAAATTGAGTTCCTATATTTATCTACACGTTCATCACAGGGGTCTTCGAGTTGAAACATGGGATTTAATCTGGAACAAACCTGACATCATCCAGCCCATCTGAAGATTTCCGCTCACCAAACACTGAACTTTTTTATTCAATAGCTTATTTACGTTCAACCAAAAAGGTGAATTGCGGTACTCTAAACCAACAAGCTGTACAGCATTCTTAAAAGATAATTGCAGATGCTAGAAACAATGAAACGACTTCGGTTTACTACGTTGATTTTAGATAATACTCTTAATGACTTAATTGCTCACAAAGAAAATAGGCATATTTTATAACTTGGGCTATAAGACGTTATTCCAACGCCAATACATAAAATCGACCAATGTTTTTTTTTTATATTGCGTGTTGAAACGAGCGTGGAACTCGAGCATTACATTGCTGTAGCTTTAATTGTAGATATCACTTACCATCTTAAAACGGCCAAATTATTTGTCAAATGATGCATCTGAAAATTAAGGCATTCAAAGGTTATACTGGTCCAAATTATTTTATGAATATGCTGTTATATGTTGAGCCGTTCCTTGGAACAAAAGGGTGGGAATCGCTGCTCCACGACATAGGCTTACCCATGGGCTTACCTGTAGTGTTCAGTGAGGTTGTATTTGGCTTTGGCGCCCTCTTCTGGTCAGAGGTGAAACTCGAACCGCCGTCTCTCCCGGCAGCCACCGCGGCTCCTCCACCAACAACATGGACGAAGATGGAGGAGCAGCAACACGTATTCAACGACCTGCGAGAAGTCGAGTCTTTTATAGAACAAAACGAAGCCGCCACCATGACTAAGTTTGTGGTGTACGGGACGCATGCTTCGTTTTTTGATAATAGTAAGTAACAAGGTTATTTAGCGACGGATGCATTGAATTCAAGCGAAGTTAGGTTGTAGTGAGTCTTAGCCAGCTCATGTTATCTAGTTCTACTAGTCCTCCACTGTGGGTCGTTTCCTGATTGTTAACTGATCAGGCTTTGCTAATCCAACATGCAGTGTGGCAACCGACGTCCAACACCCGTGTGTTCTGGGAGTGGAGCCGGGGAGAGGGCACCCCGACCATCGCCTTCACCGGCACCCCGTTCATGTTCATCGGGACGAAGGAGATGGGATGTCACCTGGGGAGAGACATCTCCGAGAGCAAGAAGCGGAAGGAGAAACCCGACTTGTTGGATGTAAGTAATGCCCTTTTGTGTATGTAAACAAATGGACCCTCCTTTAGTCTCTATTGGTGGTTACTTTGATAGAGATCCTCATCTGGTGACTGACCCTAACCCCCAACACATTGAGATGTTTATCTCAGGGTAGAGGACCATCTAACATCACAGGACATGACTAGCATCAGAGGACATGACTAGCATCACAGGACATGACTAGCATCACAGGACATGACTAGCATCACAGGACATGACTAGCATCACAGGACATGACTAGCATCACAGGACATGACTAGCATCACAGGACATGACTAGCATCACAGGACATGACTAGCATCACAGGACATGACTAACATAACAGAACATGAATAACATCACTAACATCACAGGACATGACTAACCTGTGACAGATAATGCCATTAGTGAGACGTGACGGTATTTGCCTTCTAATCACACCGCGTCCGGACAGGACAGGACAGGATATGTCTTACAATCGATACTTGTATCACGCCTCACCCGAAAATGTACATATAATCGAAAGGAAATAGAATGATTATAACGAGGAAGTCGAGCATGTTGATTCATTTGAAAGTCCTCCCCCATGTACCTTCTCTTGAATAATGCACTGGTGCTTTGTTGATAAGCTGAGAGGCAAACATTCAAACGCATTTCTGGAGAAACAAACATTTAAACCCCATTCTTGTGTCGCAGGTTTTAACAAAACAATTGTGTTTTCTCTCCTAAAATTCATTGTAGGATAACGCCGGTGGCAGGAAACGAAGAAAGCGTAAGAGTGTGCAAGATTGCAAAAAAATCGGCTGTCCTGCGATTCTGACCGTCACCAGAATTGCAGCTTTCCCCCAGTTCAAGGTGAGCCCCCATAGTGACGGACCTTTGGTCATTTTCACTAAATATGCAGAATCACTTTCTCCTTTTCAACATGGTACCATAGCAAACTATCACAATTCATCATTGTATCATTCCCACCCCTCATACGCAGTTATTGTATGTTGTAAATCCTGGCACTTAATGTACGCACTTATTGAATGTCGTACTTAGTTGTGTAGTATCTTATCCTAGCTGTCTTTGTTGTGTACGGCACTTGGTTCTATGAACATCCTTACTGTACAGACAGCAATATATATTTGTTTCTCATTCTTCAGGCAAATGTACTTATTGTAAGTCGCTCTGGATAAAAGCGTCTGCTAAATGCCCGACGCTTGTGATTGTGAGGTTGTTTTACAAATGGCCTTTCCATTACAGATTGTGGACAATAAGGACCGGACGAGGCGGGCGGCTTCAGCCCGGCTGAAACAGGCCCTGCAGAGAGACCCCGTGATCTGGGAGAACGTTTACATCATCAAGACTCCGTCGCCAAGCGCCCACACGGGCCACGCCGTCAACGGGGAGCTCATCTGGTCCAGGAAGACGTTTGTGAGGAAGGAATGCTCTGATCTCCTGAAACACCTCACGGAGAAGGTGCACCTGGTGGAGGAGCAGAGGGGGCTGGAGCACATCAAGAAGAAGCTGCTGGATCTCATGGACGACGTTCAGCCCATGATTCCACTTGAAGCTCGGATTCCTCTGAGTGACGTTTGTGAGGGAGAGAAGCGACTCAAAGGCTCGTCCTCCAAAGCAAAGACCGTGGGCGGCCTGAACACGAACTCAGTCAACTGTGGAAACACTGAGGTCCACCTGCAGGGTAAATGTCAAATGGAAAGCACCAATCCAGCCTGAATGAAGGACCAGCCAATAGCCATTCCAGCCATCTGGCTCCCCCTGCTGGCCTGCGACCCAGACACCACCAACATAATCTAGATCATGATCAGTGACGCATTAGGAATATCAAATATTGTGCGTATTTTATCTGATGTAACTGAATTTGTAATTTGCAGATGAGGCAAAATTACTTTTTATTTGTGTGTCCTATAGACCGAGGAGAGACACATTCCGGCCTCCCAACATGGTTGGTTCATGTTCTGATTATGTTTTGACGGAGGTGAATCTAGCTGACGTTCTCCGTCTGAATTCCACTCCCGGAGGTTTCCCTCAGCCGCCGTTCCAGCCACTGTTCCAATACAGTCAGTTTGGGATTTAGCCATCGTATGGCCTTGCGACTGAAGATGCTTTGGTGAATTATTTAATTTCATTAGTGAAGGTCTAAAGGTTTGACTCATTTCACACAGCATTCCACCCGCTTGACCACTACTACACTTCTGCTCCAAGTTTAAGTGAAGCAATAGAAGAAAATAATTTGAACGGAGACCCTGAGCTGAACAATGCATAGTTTAGCTTCTTGGGGAAATGATTGTGCCGTGTCAAAACATCTTCCGTACTGCCATTATGCTGTAACAGTAATAAATGCGTTATGTTCTTTGCACATAAGTCCCCCTTCGTCTTTGTGTCATCTTAACCAAATGATCCCCTGACTAATTGACTTGCCTCAATATATATATACACCGGTACTCAATTCATACAAATGTGCTACATTGACAAATATGGGTTAATAATAATTCATATTTTATAATAAATAAAATAATCTTGCAAACAAAGGGAAATTAGAACAAACAGAATATATATACGTAGAGAGATAATACAAGCCACATGGCCTTTCAGTAGTATTTAGATAATCCTAATGACCTAATCAAACCACGTAGAACACAAATGAAGTCCTATTGATCCTACGCAAACAGTGTTTATTTAACTTCAAGCCCCAAAATGTCCCCAGTCTCAGTACCTATTTGGTCGTCCATTTCCTCTGAGCTCTGGTTGGCTACTTCGTTTTGGTCGATTGGACCGGAGAAGCTTTGATTGGCTGTTATGGGGAACTCATGGCTTAACAATGCCGTTGTTGAAGACGTTACTGAGACTGGTACAGGTACTGCATGAGAAGAAACCTGAGACATGAGAGGGCGACAGCACAGCATATGTTCAGCCAGTGAATCACCGATAGGTTCACTGTAGCCAGTGAATCACCGATAGGTTCACTGCAGCCAGTGAATCACAGCATAGGTCCATGGTGGCCAGTGAAGTTGATCAACCAGTCAATTCCACTCCATGGTCACTCTCTTCTCCAGTTAGACCAGACTGAACCAATAACTATGCTCAAATACAATCTGGATGGTGTAAGTTCTAGAGGTTTGTCCTCACCACTATGGGATGTTCATATTGTCCCGGAGCACTGGAACCAGGCTGACGTTGTACATCTCCTTCAGATCCGGCCACACGCAACAATATCTCCATATGGCCCACCTCAATCAAACAGTCACGTTAGGGCGGGGAGCAATATCCATTTACAAGACCATCTTGTGTTCCCCTCCTAGTTGATCATATACCAACCTATATCTGGTATCAAATCAAGTATATTAATTTGACAATGTGAAGGGTAAGGCTATGCCATTAATATGTTCTTAACAATGCTACCTGTTGCACAGAGTCGAGGTCGACTTGATGGTTGGCCGGTGTAACTGGAAGGCTGCGTACCGGAACCTTCCAATAACCCCTGAGGAGCTGAAAACAAGGTAGGTAAAGTGCTATGTATGGATAATGCTATATACATTTGAGTTTAATCCCTTTACTATTTGGAGAACCATAGGAATAACTTCACATTCTGCAGTCTTGTATTTAGCGGCAGCTATGCTGGAAAATCAAGTATTCTGTCCGTGTTTCAGGTGTAGTGTGGCCTGGGATCATGGGGGTACCTGGTTGTTTAGGTCAAAGAGCTGCAGCCGTGCCCAGCCCAGAGACGTCATCTCCTGCCTCCTGGGACCGTGGCGCGCCCCTGGCCCGTGGACCTCCAGCACCAGGCAGAGGCCCGGGTACGGGTGCAATCTGGAACAACAGAGGAGGGGAGAGGGGAGAGTTCGTACAGGTTCTCACAGGATGGGAAGTACGACAGCAAACCACCTTAAACATAGATCAATCTGAAAAGTAGGAGGATAAATCTATAAACTCATGTTTTAATTTGCTATTGTGTGTCAATGTTCAATCCTAGAGTGGAACCCATGCTTAAGATCACTAACACTCATTCCCTTAATTGGCCAAGATGCCAATTGATGTAATTATCATATTTCAATATATATATAATCTATTTTAATTCAACCAGGAGTAAAAAGGTTTTACTTCAGGTAAAATAATGCAAAAAAAAAAGAACATCTCTACATACAAAAAGTAACATTTAAAGTACAGTCCATGGAACTAAATGACAAGTGTACTTTCCTGGGTACTGGCTGTTTGACCAGCAGGGGGGCGTAGCCGCCAGGGGGCAGCTGTTGGGAAAAGGGCATTTCTACCCCCGGTTGACACAGGACACAAGGCAGAGGGGCCGGCTGCCCGACCGGCTGCTCCCCCAGGTAGAGAGACGCCACCAGACGAAGCATGCTCAGCCTCGCGTCAATACCAACCACCATGTCGTAGAAAATGACTAGCTCCACCCTGCAACAAAGCCAAACCATCATCATCACATCGTCAGAGAATGACGACTTGAACACAAAGTGAAACCATAAACAGTCCCGGTACAGAGACGACCGACTGCGGACTGTCAACAAGGTCGTCCACGTCGAAAAGGTAACCTAGCATCTGTAGTCCACACGAAATGTACATATGTTGTTATGACCTCAGAATGTCTGTAAATCGTGATAATGAGTGGGGAGGGATGCTGGGCGAGGGTTCAGTCAACAAACCGCGGGTCACGGGGGTGCGTCTGCCGAGCGCCCCCGGGGACGGAGTCATATCCTTCCGCTACGGAGCGCGTCCACCTCGCCTAGCATTATGCAGGAGAAAATATACGTAAAAAATAAAATATATATTAATCAAATCGTGCATGTTTATATGTTGTGCGCCAACAGCAAGCTCTCTCTATTTATATGATTGTGTAGTTATATGATTGTGTAATAAAATGAATTCATATTGTGTGATTCAATTCAATAAACAATAAAATCGTAAGTGAATAAGTGCACAACGATGCAAAATGAATGTGTGTGTGTGAACCAGGAGAGCCAGGACCAGGGTAGGAGCAGGAGGACTCACCAGGGGGTTTGGTGCCTGCTGGGTGGGATAAACCAGGGGAGTTGGGCCCTGTGGTGGTGGTGGTGGTGGGGGTGGAGGGGTCTGTCTGCATGGCCTGGCCACGCCCCTGCTCCTCTCTCTGATCTCCAGGCGAAGAGCCTCCATCTCCGCCTTGATGTCCACCATGCAGTAGAGCTCTGCCTCCACCAGAGAGAGACAGGAGGAGCCTGCATGGACACACCCACACAGATGACGCTCTCGGGGACACCAGACATGTGAACAAAGAGACACCAGATAAAAGCTGGAAGTAAAAGTGAATGAAGGTGTTCCTAAACTCTCCAACCAGGGGACCTGGTTGGAGAGTTTAGGAACACCTTCATTCACTTTTGCTTTTCAGCTCTGATCTGGTGTCTCTTTGTCAAACTCACGTGTCTGTGTGTGGCTCGCCTCTCACATCTTACCCTCTACATTGAATCACTTCACTCTCTGTCCTTGTGTGTCCCAGAGCTCTGATTGTCCTCACTCACCTTGAGGTTTTCACCTGTCGCTCTCCCTCCTCGTGTATTCAGGCCGCGGAATTCCCTTCCTCTGTGCCAGCTCGTCTTTGTTCTTTGTATCAAGTGTCCCAACATTTCAGATTCTTACGGTTCCAGGTTTTTAGGACTTTTCCCCCCATTGATTGGTTAATAAATGTGTGATTTTGATCCGATTTCAAGAAAGAGGACAATTTGGTAATACATGACTACATTTGTATGGAACGGAATTTTTAAAAACAGATCATGCCCCTACTATAAAAAACGAAGGACTCAAATGTATAATTATATATATTGACTGTGTCAGTGAATGCCACCTTGGTCTCCATAGTGCCGGGCTGCTTGGATCTGAAGGATCTCGTGCTCCAGCCTCCGGTTCTCAGCCTCCAGGGCCAGCAGCTCCCGGTTCGGACCCCGGCGATAGGGTCTGGCCTCTGGGCAGAGAGCACAGGACAAGGCCCCTCAGGTCCAGAGTCACACATGGTCTGGATGGAGCAGGTCCCCCACCGAACACGCAGGGACATGCCCCCTTCTGTTTGCAGCCCTTCTAGTTAAGTGGAAGTGATATTCAAATGATACAAACAGAAATCTATCATAAGTAATCTAATATCAAACAGTCATAGATGAAACATGGTAAATGAACTACTAATCACATTCTAAATATAAAAATCGGATAAGTTGATCATTCATAAATTACCCGTCTGGAATGAAAGTACTTTATCTTGTCCCATCAGTTAAGGCGTTATTTAAAACGCGGTCGCAGTGGGATGCCCAGCCAACAGTGTTTCTCTACTAGCATAACAGTTGGGTCAAGAAGGTGAGGAACAGCCATCCACATCAGAGGACCTTCCCATCAATCCTTCCTCTCTGTGTGGACCTGAATGACTTACTCTTCCTCCTCCCCTTGGCCTCGGCCTCTAGGGGGGCCTGCTCCAGCCGCTGGGCCTCTCTCTGGAGCTCCATCATCTGGGCCAGAAGGCCCGGGTCCGACCCCCCAGACTGCACGTAGGCCGCCTGCATCTCCCTGAGCCGCACAGTGAAGCCTCATTCAACCAACCACACCCACAGGACCCAGGTATGGTCTGCTGAAGACCAATACCTTGTGGTTTGAATCACAAATGTTAGCTTGATTCTTGATGATGTTTGTGTCCGGAGCCCCTTACCTTATCTGGGAAGAAAGGGGTCCGTCCGTAGAAGATCTTAACAGGTCAAAGTTAGGGGGATGGGCCCTATTTCGATCAGGACTAGGCTGGTTGGTGGCCATCGATTCAACCCTAATCAAACAAAACCTTCATAGTTTGTACTTTCAGGATATTTTTCCTACACAATATCCCATGAATTGTTTTTTTTCTTACGTGTGTGTGTGTGTGTGTGTGTGTGTGTGTGTGTGTGTGTGTGTGTGTGTGTGTGTGTGTGTGTGTGTGTGTGTGTGTGTGTGTGTGTGTGTGTGTGTGTGTGTGTGTGTGTGTGCGCTCACTGTAGTGTGTCGAGGCGCCGGGTCAGTTGTCGGAGCATTTCTTCGCTCCTGTCTTCTTTGTCCTTTTGCTGTACCAGCAGATTCTCCAGGTGACTGGCAGTGGTCTGCCCTGAAAGGGCACCCATCTGTTTGAAGAGCTCTGGTGGACTCAAACACACACCACACACACCACACACACACACACACACACACACACACACACACACACACACACACACACACACACACACCAAACACACACACACACACACACCAGACACATACACCACACACATACACCAAACACACACACCAGACACACACCAGACACACACCAGACACACACACACACACACACACACACACACACACACACACACACACACACACACACACACACACACACACACACACACACACAACCACATACACACCAAACACATCACACCAGATCACACACACACAGCACACACACACCACGACACACACCACACACACACACACACACACACACACACCACACACACACACACACACACACACACACAGACACATACACCAAACACACACACACACACACACACACACACACACACACACACACACACACACACACACACACACACACACACACACACACACACACACACACACACACACACACACACACACTCAAATAAACTGTACATAGAAGAGTAGGAGACACATGCACTGCACAGAGGTACTTCGGCCTAAAGTTTCTCTCCAGAATGGTTCTGTTCAGACCTCACCTTCTCTCTGGCGCTGCAGCTGCTGGTTGTGATTGTGTATCTGGGCCAGCCGGGTCTGATGCAGCTCTGCTCTCTCCTCCATCAACCTGAGTCTGGTTTCCTGACCGGCTCCACCTCCTGGAACCTTAGCGACACGAAAGCAAACCGAAGTGTGAAGGATCGCAGACGCTTTTATTCAAAGCGGCTGACATGACAATAAATGTGTCAGAAGACGGTGAGACAACAGTATATCGCTGTCGGTTCAGTAAGGATGTTCATTGAATCAAGTGCCAAGCAATAATACCAATTGTTAGGTTAACCCATTCCCCGTAACAAAGATACGGTAGGTAGGTCAAGGCAGGGTCCATAGCTACCACGTCTGAAAGGGTTTTCAGGGGATGGTTCTCTTGTCTTCTGGGTCTTTTCTCTTCTTCTACTCGGTCGGGATGGGCTGCGGCATCAACGATTCCCTGGTTATTGTTTCTCTTCTGTTGGCAAGATCGTTGACTCCTTGTCTATTAAAGTATAAACACACACAAACATCTTCAATTGGTCACGGGTCAAATACTCACAAGTTTGGTTAAATAATGTTTAGGGCTGAATGTTTAATCTAATACATTGAATATAATATCATGTAAGGCTTTTTTTTTTACCATTACCAGTAACACTTTACAATAAGAGTGTATTCATTAACTATTAATTATCATTAGTTAACGCAGTAATAAGCATTATTACATAGCATTAGCATGTGGTTTAGGGTTCATTGTTTGGGGTTAACCCTAATCATGTTAAACAATGTAGAAATCAATACCTTAACTTAACATAAACACCAGTAGTAAGTTGTCACCGGACCATTATTGGACCATTAAAAGTTAGTTAATGCCTATGACTGCATTCACAAATTAGTGACTGGTAAATATAAAAATAATGATAAAATAAATAAAAGAATGGCTATATTATCTGAGCAGTGTAAGCCCTTTCCATTACCTGGATGAGCTCTGGTGTGGTTGTTCTCTGAGGCTCAGCACCTACTCCACGGACTGCGGCCGGAGCTTCAGGCTTCATGCGTGCTGCTGCTATGGGGTGCCCTGTAGCAGTTCCCACACAGAGCTGTGCCCTATGTCTCTGCAGCAGGCTCACAGAGCTGAACGCCATGCCACAGTCCTCACAGAAAAGGACCATCCTTCTCCACACTTTGTTTCAAGGTGTCAAGGTGTCAAGACCATTTGGAGCAGTCCCTCTTACTCCATGTTTATTCTCCAAACTATTTCTTGATTAGTCCCAAGAAAAGTCCATACCATTAAGAGTCCAAAGAGAGAGTCTACCATAAAAAGATTAAGGACTAGCTCTACAGTTTATATTGGCTAGGAAACATTGTTTGCTCATTTTGTTTGTTTGTGGCAACTGTCGCCAAGTCTAGGTCATTGTTACCGTGAGGGCGTGGAGAGCTGCACCACGAATGAACAATGTGTGGAAAAGTGTTCTTTAGTTAAACAAATCAATACAATTTCAAGAGAGTGTACTATAAAACAAAATACCATGAATGTGTGTTGTTGGTAGGGACACTCATCACCATACACAGAGTTGAGTTCTCAACTGGTTGATTCGTTATTATTCGTTCATTTATATTATTATAATACCAGTGTTAACTTGTCCCTCAAGCTAAAATGTCCCGTCAATTTTACAACATAGCTAAAACCGACAAATTGTGTAGGAATTTCAGTCTGACACACATTGTAATACACAGAGTAGACTGCTCAAATGCCTGATTCATTATCCATTCTTCATTATTCATTCTTCATTTTAATTGTATTTATTAAATTAAAGAATGATAATGAAGGTTAATGTCATTGTTACCATTATAATTATATCCTACCTTATCTCATACTGAACAATGTATGCCTTGCTTGTGTAACCCATAGCATTTCTGTCCTACTGTGGCACTCCATCAGCGTAGACTTTAAAGAACAACTTCATGTTTCTACATTGTATTATATCATTTAATTTATTTGGTATGGCACGCAGGACCGACACAGGCAATGGTTTACTGGAAAGTATTATAGTCCCGCCCATTCCACTACGGGTCAGACGTCAAGGACTAACCCTGATTTGTGGCATGTCTTCCTTTAAATCATTTAATTTCCTCACACAGCGAGTAATTTGCTGCTGTACTGATCTAAAGTAGTCATTAGACCTATTAGTTTATTAGCTTATTATTATTATGAATTATAAATAATTATTAATAATTCTTACCTATTATTATCATTAGGTTATTATTTTCTATGTGATCAGATGAAGCTGTAGTTTTCCGAAGGGTCGATGTCAACTTCTGGAACCTTCTCTGACCTCTTCAGGGGTCTGTCTGCGACCTTCTCTGACCTCTTCAGGGGTCCGTCTGCGACCTTCTCTGACCTCTTCAGGGGTACGGGCGTTCGACTGGATTTGACCCTCTCCCTCTGAGGGGGGGAACTTGGGCTTACTAAAGAAAGAATGAAAGAAAGGAAAGAAAAACATACACAGTAAGAGTTTGGTTTGATAAAGTGGTTTTTCTACAAATGAATATTAAACCACACACTTTGAAAAGCGATTTAAAACAATACACAGTAAAAGATCAGACACTAACAAGCTGAAATCATCCAGATTAAACTAATAAAACTAAAACTAGGTCAACGGAATAATAATGTTTTTTTTCAGTGAACCAATTCTCTCTCTCTCTCTCTCTCTCTCTCTCTCTCTCTCTCTCTCTCTCTCTCTCTCTCTCTCTCTCTCTCTCTCTCTCTCTCTCTCTCTCTCTCTCTCTCTCTCTCTCTTCTCTCTCTCTCTCTCTCTCTCTCTCTCTCTCTCTCTCTCTCTCTCTCTCTCTCTCTCTCTCTCTCTCTTCTCTCCTCTCTCTCCTCCTCCCTCTCCTCTCTCTCCCTCCCCCCCCCCCCTCTCACCTGGCAGTCGGATGCACTCTCCCCGGTGTCGCTGCTCCCAGGCCTTCAGCTTGCAGCTGCCGGAGCAGTACAGCACCTGGTGGCAGCGGCTGCACGGCGTCAGGGTCACGAACGCAGAGCGGCCGCACTGGTAGCACGAGCTCAGAGTCGTCCTGGAAGAGATGCACACACAGACCTTCAGAAAGGCCCCCCCCAGACTGCCTGCATGCTGCACCCGGTGTCACCGGCATCAGTCAGCTGTCACCTCTTATTAAGAAACACAGGAGTCACAGTCAGATGACACCTGACTCCTAGTCCCTGTTGGATTGGCTGACCTGTATCGAATGACCTCTAAGTCACGATTATATAAATAAATGTGGGTGAATTATATAAATATCATTTAGTAGCAACTAGTTGTGAGGTTGCAGACTTCAACTATCTGACTAACTGACAAACTACATCTAGAAAACATGGATCTATTAAAGAATGCAAACCCACCCAATTAAATCCCCCTCATCCACAAACCAGTGAAGCCATTCGCTAAACAATTTTACGCTTAGATTAAAAGTGTGTGAAAGGCTTGTACGAGGCGGCTCTGAGAGCGGACACTTACACGTGACATATGTAATGCCACGTGGTGTTGATGTATGCATCCCATACAGTGCGTGTGGCGCACATCATATAAAACATAGTTCATTATAACGCCCCTACACGACTGGAACGACTAAAAGGTCACAGCCATGGGTCGTCGTCATGGGGATAACATGCGACCCTCCGTCTTAGAACTCGTCTTAAAGCAGTGCCCTGGCCGCAGTAACGGTCTACTTTATAGGACAGGGGTCCCCCTTCCTGTTGGACGGTACCCCGATGCAGAGATCCAGGTGCTGCTGTGTGAGCGGCGGTGTGGTCACCTGGTTCTCCGCTCTCTGCCGTCGGCCCGCGTTCTGCTCGGCCACACTGCCTTGCTCTGGGCTCGGTCAGTAGGTCCACCGCTAGCAGGAGGTAGAGGGGCAGTGAGGGGGGAACATAGAAGAGCACAATAAGTTAAGAAAATAACAGTAATAAATAAAGGACAAATCAAATGAATCAACATTAACTAACGCATTCATGAGCATTATTGTGTAGCATTAGTCTAGGGTTAGGGTTAGGGGTAGTTGGTTAAAGTGGGTTAGGGTTTATCCTAATCTCCTATGGTACTCATTTTGTACAATGGGCAGTCTGCTACACAGGTTGGATTTTTAAACATACCTGCCTCCAGGAACAGATTTGGGCGTGTCTGCCTTCACACTTTGGATGTAAATGTTAATTCAAGTTAATTAGGGTACGGTAAAGTTTTACCATTAACCGCTGTAAACCTGCACAAGTGCAAGCCTCTGATATTTTTGACATGGGTAAATCTCTGCCATCATTCATGTTTGCGCGTGCGACGACATACTTTTCTGTTTCACGGTCGGACACCGGAGACTCAGGTCTGGCTGTCTCCTTGGCAACGGCTGCCCTGGGGCCACGCCCCTGGGGCGTGTTGGCTCCTCCCCCTTTATACACAAACTTCTCTTTGTTGTTGGCACCTATCAGAAAAACAGCTCATCAGGATCACACCGAAAGCACATCCAGACACATCCATCAAATTAGGCTATCACATCCCAACACACAAACACACATCCCAACACACAAACATACACACAAACTCACATCCTAACACACAGACACACAAACTCACATCCCAACACAGAAACATACACACTAACTCACATCCTAACACACAGACACACATCCCAACACACAAACTCACATCCCAACACACAAACACACAAACTCACATCCCAACACACAAACATACACACAAACTCACATCCTAACACACAGACACACATCCAAACACACTTACCAACACACAAACACACATCCAAACACACAAACATACACACAAACAGACATCCCAACACACATCCACACAACCTAACACACATCCCAACACACAAACTCAGATCCAAACACATGTAGGAACAAAAAAACACATGCAGGCAAGAATCGGTCACAGGAACCCCCATATTGTCCTCCAGCTCCTGACAGTATGGTTCTATGTACTGACTGCCTGGCGGGGTGCGCTCCCCTGCCCCCCCGCGGCCGGCGGACTGCCTCAGCAGGGCGGCCATCAGCCTCAGCAGGTGGCCGCGGGCCTCGTGGACGCCCCTCTCCCGCTGGCTCAGGGCGTGGTAGGAGGTGTGGGCGATGCGCTGGTCCTGGTCAGGGGCACACCACACCAAGAGAAGGCTATATGTGTATGGGTGTGTGTCTGTTTATATATGTGTGTGTGGGTGTTAATATAGATGTGTGTGTTTACATACTGTATATGTGTGTGCGTGTGTGTGTGTGTGTAGGTGTGTGTGTGTGTGTGTGTGTGTGTGTGTGTGTGTGTGTGTGTGTGTGTGTGTGTGTGTGTGTGTGTGTGTGTGTGTGTGTGTGTGTGTGTGTGTGTGTGTGTGAATGTGTGTGTGTACCTGGTTGAAGGTATAGTGTGCGTAGTCTACAGCTGTCCCGTAGGCCCTCTTCTGGCCGTCCCCAACCAACACGGGCATCCTGATGTCTGCCCCCGCCTTGTCTAACATATCCAACTGCAAGAAACAATTACAGAGTGGTCCCAGCATGCTTACCCCCCCCCCCCCCCCTATTGTTATTATTGTTGTTGCTGTCGTTATTGTGGGTACATACCATCTTAGCCCTGTCGTGGGGGTGTCCAGTGGAGTCGTAGTCGATGTTGGTGAGGGCACACAGGGCACTGCCCACGCCTCGGCCCAGTGGAAGATTAGGGTCTGCCCCCCCCTTCAACAACAACTCCACTGCCTAGACAGGGGGGCAATGGAGGGGGCCGTTCAGTTAGTATGGTGAATTATAACTAACTACACATAGGGATATCAAATTGGACCATCCCTCAATCTGTCCTCAAGATGTCCTCAATTTCCTACCACATCGTTTTCATTCATCAGCCTTTACTATTAAACGTATCCTGTCCCAGGAGTCAGTCCGCGTAGCGTCAGTGTGAGCGTGCGTCGTCACCATGTCATTGCCGCTAGCGATGGCCAGGGAGAGCGGGGAGTGCCCGCTCCACAGGAGGTGAGTTGTGGCCCGGTGGGAGAGCAGCAGCGACACCACCTCGCTGGCATTCTGCACACACACACACACAAACCGCTCGTCACTTCCAAAGCGTTGCAAGATGTCGGCTCCAAATCTCTACATTGGAGATAGAATACAACACGACGACTGTGGAGCACGGTATCCTCTCGGCTGTGGACGGGGCGAACACCCACGCTGTGGTCGGTGTCCCTCTGGCAGGCCAGGTGCAGGGCGGTCCGACCCCCTTCTGGAGGGGCCCCGGGGAAGCCGTCCTCGGGGTTGGGGCCCCAGAATGGGGTGGCCAGGGTCTTGTTCCCGAGAGCCGTTTGTGTCTCTGTCCTAGTCTGCGCAGCAACATCAAACAGGAGCTCCCAGAATTATATACAAATATTTATAATTGGCGTATATAACCTAATTAGCAGCCTTTTATTAAACTATAATATAACACCAAACCCTGGTAGGATTATGTAAGAAAAGACTAGGATATATCAGGAAAACACCAATACACTCTATGGCCCTGTAACCCCCCTAGGAGCGTTACCCAGGGACTAGGAACCTTTGGAGGTACTCGTACAACATTTAATCTAACCCCCAGTACCCCCAGTACCTCCCCCTCGGGGGAGTGCTTAACAAAAGTACAGGGACTTTGGGGAGGGGCTTGTGGCGCTGAACATCTCTGATTGGTCGAGTACAAAAAGGATTGTTCAGCCATTTCAACTCTGACTGACAGACTTCAGGCCGCAGGGAAACGGCCGACAACAAGGGGCTGAAGGAACCGATTAGTCCCTGGGCCTCAAGGCTGCGGGTCAATGCGGACGAACCGCGGCTGAACTAACACCTTATCCAGAGGATAGACGTCCTCCTGGTCTTGTGCCTGGGCATCAGCGTCAGCCATGGCGTGCAGGAGCAGCTCTGTTATCCTGGGGCCCCCGGGGCCCGACAAGCCTGCAGCGACGTGAAGGGGATACAGGCCCTTCCACTGCACACACACACACACACACACACACACACACACACACACACACACACACACACACACACACACACACACACACACACACACACACACACACACACACACACACACACACACACACACACACACACACAACTGACTCCTTAGTGGGATTATGGTCTACAGAGGGGTGTGTCCTCACCTCAGAGGGGCGTGTCCTCACCTCAGAGGGGCGTGTCCTCACCTCAGAGGGGTGTGTCCTCACCTCAGAGGGGTGTGTCCTCACCTCAGAGGGGCGTGTCCTCACCTCAGAGGGGCGTGTCCTCACCTCAGAGGGGAGGGGTGTGTCCTGACCTCAGAGGGGCGTGTCCTCACCTCAGAGGGGAGGGGCCTGTCGGTCTGCGCTCCACGCTGCAGCAGAGCCCGGACCGCCTCCACGTGCGCCGCCTTGATGGCGAGGAACAGAACAGGCATGGGCAGCCTGGAGGCGTTGGGGTCGGACCCCCTCTGCAGCAGCAGGCTCAGGGTGCTCCAGCGAGCACGGTGCCTGCAGACACACACACAGCGGTGACCCTCACGCTGCATGGGGGGGGGGGATACGTAAGACTGATACGCCAACGATAGAACAATATGAATGAGCCTGCGTGTCACTTCTTAATTAAGGTGGCCCTGGTATTACATACTCAGCCGCTGCACGTTTAGTTATCCTTTTTATCTGCGCGAGTTATTTCGCAAAAGGTATTGACGTCTTTTTAGTGTCACGTCTAAAGTCGAGGGTTCCAGATGACCTCGATGGTTCCTTATCGGCAGAGAGCAGAAAGCAGAGAGAAGTCGCTCACTCCGTCTTCATGGCGGCCATCCTGCGGAGGGTCTCGTGGCTGTGGCTTCGAGGGGGGACTCCGATGCGGCTCAGCGCTTCGGCCGTGTGCTGCATCCCGTCCTCGGTCACCGGGATGAAGAAGCTCTCCAGGGACTGCGCCGAGTTAAAGACCGGACGGTCCGCATTGTCCCAGAACCGCTAAACGACAGGGGGATGTTCGCATACATAGATATAAATATATAGATATAATTAACATCATGAGATGCACCTGTGATTGACCCTTCCATTACAGCTCTTTGATAAAGGCCCATACAGCAGTGTTGCCAGATTGGACCAGATTTCCCACCCAATCTGGCAACACTGTCATACAGTAGCACAGGCTAGCTGCACTTAGTTAGCGGTCAGTGCTTTGTACCTTAGCACCTGCTGCCAACGCCACTCCTCTTGTAGCCCCGGCTCCACCCCCTCTCCAGGTGACACTGCCCAATGGGATGTGGCCGTCCAGCACTTGGAGGGAGCGGAGCTGGCCTGGGACCTCCTCTCCCCCCTCTGACTCCGGGACGCTCCCCTGCCGGCTGGCCTCCGGTGTGCTGCCGTCTGAGTCTCCGTGCTGCTCGTTGATCTCCAGCTCAGCCCTGGGGGGGCTGGCGGCTGGCGGCGGTGGAAGCGTTGCCTCCTGCTACACAGAGAGGAGGACGTTGATAAGTCTGTTGTTCAGTTGTTCAAAAACTGTAACGTGTAAAAATTGCATTGGCCATTTAGGACATTTAAATGAATGATGTGATTCAGCGATGCAGAGTCTGGGTCATGCGTGATGGCCGGTGAACACGAGACAATCTTGCGTCTTGCATTTCTATTTGGGGTAGCTTAAGCAACATGGAAATGAAAAAGAAGAAGCAATAGAAACCAACTACGTACGCACTTATTTCCCTTTACATTTGCATGCCACAAATATTCCAGAGGATATTAACAATGACGCTTATTATTTTGCGGACTGTTGGTTTGATTTTAACTGACTTGATTTAAAATGAGTCTCCTCATCTGATCAGGTAGAGGCTAGAAGGACAGGACACCGGTGGTACGGTTGACCTAGTTCCCTGTGGGTTGGGTCTATGTGGCAGACAGCGGGGTTTTTATTTGATATGGT
Organism: Melanogrammus aeglefinus; assembly: GCA_900291075.1. Lineage (NCBI taxonomy): Eukaryota > Metazoa > Chordata > Actinopteri > Gadiformes > Gadidae > Melanogrammus > Melanogrammus aeglefinus. Next base: position 159,132 of record OLKM01000428.1, read on the forward strand.
ATCTACCGGTTCTGCAGTCACCGGGGTCGGGGGTGTTGCCTTCTCGCCTAGGGTGGTGTGAAGGGACTGATAGGGGTAGTAGAGGACGTGGCACACTGCGAGTGCGTTCATGCCCTCGCAGTTCAGGTGATCGATGTCAGCGCCCGTATCGAGCAGCAGGTGGATGACCGCATCGTGGCAGTTAACCTCAGAGACACAAACAGTATGAACAATCAAATAAACCAAATACAATACAATAGTTGTACAGCTCTAAAGTGTAAAGGGTTTACCGTAGCAGCCGTGAGCGCGGTGTGGCCGCGGGCATCGCTGACGTCGGGGCTGACCCCTCGGGTTCGAAGGATCCGGTTGACCTCGTGGCGGTCGCCCTCGCCGGCCTTCTGGATCAGCAGCTCTGAGCCGAGCTCCAGGGGCCCCTTAGGGCCGAACGGGGTCCTGGAGAGAGATAGCACGGCCCTCACGTCCCAACCCACCCGCCCTGTCTCTAGCCTGGCACACACACACACACACACACACACACACACACACACACACACACACACACACACACACACACACACACACACACACACACACACACACACACACACACACACACACACACACACACACACTTTAAACTAATCCACCAATAAACATGTTGAACCTTGATATTATCATTAATTTCAAGTGCCTCATTAAGGTCATTCTTTTTAATAGTTGACGTTTGCTGAACTTTACGGAACCTCTACACCGAGCGACATTCACTGCAGTGAATAAAAGTCATGAATACAAATAACACCGTGTTCACTGCAGGATGTCTTGACGGTGGACTGTTGTCCGCTGCACACTCTCTTCTGACGTATGCTCGGATGCATCCCACCTCACGCACGTCGTATATACTTCAGTGAGAGACACGCATTAACCTCCGCCCCCTCCCCTCCCTGCTGCCCCCCACCTGTGTCTGCGGATGTGGGCCTGCATGCGGAGCTGCCAGGGCAGGGTGGGGGCGGGCACTGGCTCCGTGTCCGGCTCCCATAGCGCTCCGAAGAAGCTGCGGTCCAAGCTCCCTCCGGAAGCCGGGGGGCAGGGGCAGGTGGTCCCCGTCCGCGGAGTAGTACTCCAGGCCGGGGGGCCGGGCCAGGCTCTCCTCGGACAGCCGGTCAGCGCGGGGGGTGTCCGGGGGGTCCTGAGGGCAGGGGGTGCATTAGCTATGTTTGTTAGCTTTAGCATTCAAACACCTCATTTCTACATATTATAATTAAGGGATTTTGCTGCTGACGCTTTCATCAAAATCGACTTAGAACCACTCGCACACACATTCACGGTGGAGTCAACCAGGCAGGGCGACAGCCACCCAGCCGGGAGAAGTCTTGCTCAGGTGACACCTCGATCCTCAGCTAGGAGGAGCGGGGATCGAACTAGCAACCTTCTGGTCACCAGCCAACCCGCTTTACCTCCTGAGCTACTGTCCCCCCCTGATTTGACTAAACGTCGATGTTGAACGATTTACTCTGCTAAGTGAGAAACAATATGAGGTGTCAATCAGGTGAAGGCGACCACAGGAAACATAATATAGCTGAAGGAGAAAGGCTCTTCTAAGTGGGGTCAACTCAAGAGTCCATAAAGTCAAGTGGGTGTTTATGGCCCCAGCTTACCTTGGAGACTGGCTTTGTAGCAGTAGACAAAAAAAAAGGCTGAGGAGGAAAGGGCAGAAGAATAAATGAGATGCCTTGTGGGTAAAATGATTGGGGAAATTATGGTTGTAAAAGTTAGGGTTAGGGTTAGGGACTAGAAAGTGTGCTTGAATATGGACAAAATGAAAAGCTAAGCACATGATTATAGGGTTAGGGTGAAGTTAGTATGTATCTGTTGTTCAATATTTATCTTATTCTATGAGATAATTGAAGTTATCAATACTGTTGATAATGAGCGTGTGCATCAAAATAAAATACACTACAATACCAAACATGAATTCCAAACTGTCAGTGTATTAAATAATATAGAAAGTGTGTCCTCTCTTCCCAGATAGTTGGGGCCACAGCTCTACTGTACCGTGGTCAGGGGGTCTATGGCAGCAGGAGGAGGGAGGCCCATATAGGCAGCATACTCTGGAAAGCTGCATAGGCTGAAGCCCCCTTCCAGGGAGGTACAGAGCCTGACCAGGTGCTCCCCACGCCACAGACCCACATCCTGACGGCCGTCAGGGTGAGTTAACACACCTGGGCCAAACTTCTGGTGAGCATGGTACAGGCCCTGGAGAGGGGAGGAGGGGAGAGGAGGAGAGGAGAGGAGAGGAGAGAGAGGAGAGGAGAGGAGAGAGGGAAAACAGAAAAAAAAATAAAGATAATTAAAATCGTTTCCTTAATCCTTACATATACATTGTGTCCGGATCCATACCTGAAAGCTGGATCCATCAGGGAACTCCTTCCTTCCAAATCCATCCTTCTTGTTGAGGTAGAACTTGCCAGTAAACGTGTGGCCTGAGGGCCAGCTGTAAACCCCTTCACCGTGGCGGTAGTCTCTATAAAACGCACCCTCATAATACTGCACACAAAAACACACAGGGAGGGAACGGTCAGGCTATACTACAGGGAATCCATCTACTAATCCTGGAGCCTAGTATAGGGGATAGTTGTAGTGAGTTGTAATTGCAAACACCTCCATCAGTTTCCGACCAATGTATCTATCTTCGTAGTTATCGCACAGAAAGATTAGGCCCATTAAGATATGTAATTAATTTATGATTAAACAGCAAACCTTTTAATTTGAGTGTAGCTTTGGGGAATTATAAAATCGGTAACTTCTGCTGTTATGGGTCAATGATTGTCCATTGCAAAAAAAAAGGTTTACTTAATTACTTAAGGGTTAAAATAAGCGGAAAACCACACTAAGGTATGGGCAGATCTATCAAGAAACCCCAAGATAATCTCATAGCAGAAGATTAAAGTATCAACATTTGATGGTGTTTCTGTGGTTATTTCCAGTGTTCAACTCCAGCCAACTGTTATTCAAACATTACATATTGTACATAGCAAAACTAACTTTAAGGTTGGAGTTATTTATGAAACAACATGAACAGAAGGTGTCTTGGACGGTCTGGTTCTTCAGGGTGGAGACCAGACAGGTGACTAGACCTTACCTCTCCGTTCCTCCAGGTGAACCGGCCCGCGCCGTGCCTCAGACCGTTCAGGTACTCCCCTTCATACCTGGATCCGTCGGGCCGCTCCTGCACCCCGCGGCCCTGCCTCGTGTCGCCCCACATCGGACTGGTCCACTTCGTCAGCCAGGGTCTGCCCTGGTCGAGGGGCTCACCGCCACCGCACTGGGACAGCATTTCAGACGGGGTCTTTGAGGCAGACGACCAGGGCTTCAGTTCAGACCGGGAGGTGGAGGTCGTTGGGGCTGAAGCTCCCGGCGGCTGGGTTCCCTGTCATGGCTCGTTGTCTAGACAACCGCGCTTTTCCCCTCCTCGCGCTCGTTCCTCGATTCCTCGAGCTTGTCAACAGTGGGCCGTTCTCAGGGAAACGTGTCGTACCGGGATCCCACCACATACCCTACCCGGGCAACCAACGACCGGGCAACCGACACGGACCTGCAGCGAGAACCGATACAATTTACACGTAGGGGGTTTGCTGACGCTTTTATCCAAAGCGTTTTACAAACAATCATTCATTCACTGAACAACAGCGGAGTCAACCACGAAGGGCAGGAGCAGGGATCGAACCAGCAACCTTCTGGTTACCAACCAACCCGCTCTACCTGCTGAGCGCGGCCTCTGTTTTAATGCCGAGAACGTACGCTTGTGTTGGTATAATAAGGCGATTTATGCGTGGTGCTGGGTCTGTCGGTGTGATGGAGGGTTCTTCCCTCACTGAAAGGGAGAGTGGGTCACGTAGTGTGAGCACGCCTCTATAGAGCCACTGGAGGGCGACCACCTGTGGTGTTCTGTCACTTGACCCTTTTCCTCTCGTCATTGAACACAGCGACAAGGATGTGGCCTTTTTTTGGATCCGTTTCAGTACGTCCTGGCATTTGAACTGCAGACATGCGATGTTCACCACTCTATATGAAAAATGATTGCTATGTAAATTTGGGGAACAGAGGACGAAGGGGAGCACCTGTCTGGAACATAGGACCCTTTGACATGTCCCATATAAACCTGGGGACATAGGAATGTCCCCATTTGCCTGCCTCATGCAAATGAAATGACTTACGACATTGTTTCGTATATATATAATTTAATGAGATACACATTGTTGAATTAAATTGAAGCATTCTTCCTCCATTCGGCCTGCGTTCCATTCAACACACCTTCGATATAAAACATGACTTTACTACGCCAACAGCACCGTCGCATCACCCTCAGTAATTGATAGGAATTGTATAATACCATTTTGAACACTTCATTAGTTGTATTAGCGGTTTGTCAGCGGTTCAATTCTAAAAGAAAAGTAAATAATCTACAATCATTTCTATAGACAAAATGAGGGGAATAGTAATATAATCTGATTAATTTATAAACATTAAAAGGTCTAGCAGGGTGTCGCTGGGTATCAGTGCTCACTTATGTACATTAGCCCAGTGTCAGAGGTCTGCTGCCACAGAACATCTGGAACATCTGAACCCTTCTGGAGGCACAAACGGGGGAGAGGCGGTGGCGGTGGCGGTGCGGCGGGGTCTCGCTCCTCAGGCGTGGTTCTCACAGATGGTGAAGGCCTCCATGGGCCCTTGGCTCAGGGCCTTGATGTCCTCCAGCAGGGCGGTGGGGGTCAGGATGTGGGAGGAGCCTGGGGTGACCGTGAGCCAAAAGGAACACAGTTTAGCATTACATCCCCCAATGCATGTCCCATGAACAGCAGGAGGAACTACAAAGGCCCGTTTGTTGAAACACACGCACACTGGAACGCTGAGACTAACTCCTACTAGAAATTATTCTGATTGGCGTACATGATTTTGGAGTCTGTGCCTTTTTACGCTCTGATTACCATACTTTTTTTTTGGACGGATAACAGAAGAATCATTCAAATAATGAAAAAGTTATGTTTAGATAAATCAAGCAAGTCTGGAAAAAAAAATAGGTATTCCTGAACAAATCCACATCGATGGGAAAGATTCCAGATATGAACCGAGAGCACGAGTGGGACTCCGCCGGCTCGCTACAGCCCAGGCCTGCACGGAGAGAGTTCAGTGAGGGGGTCTCCAGGTGGGGGGGTCGCGCTCTGCTCACCGATGATGACCTGGCAGGACTTGACGGCCTGGGTGACCTGGTAGGCACAGCGGGTCTCCGAGTAACACACGCCCCCGATGACGAAGACGATGAGGCGTGCACCGCCTCTCCGGTCATCCATAGTGCTGGCCTTCTGACGGGCACTGCGACGCCACCGAGCGGAACGAGGGGATGATGTAGACGAAAACATGTTTAAATATCACGTCTAAAGCCTAACGTTTTCTACAAACCTTTCTTTTATTATTTACACAACCATCTAAAGCCACAGCGACAGCTAGAAACAACAGATCATGTAATGGTTGCGTGTATTGTGTGTAGTATTCTGGTATTTTTGTAATTAGTGCCGAGTCATACGGTACTCTGCGAGGCCCCCATCTTGTCATCTGTCCTTAATATTTACTGCCATGACCGCTGATTCAACATCAATGTTAGGGGTCTGTTAACCAATGGTTAGTGGAGTGTGTTTTCATGCAGGGGGGGGGATCGAGAATATCTGATGATTTCGACAATTTAGAAAGCACAACTAAAAAGGTGAAGCGGTGAGGTTTATTTTGTATTTTGCTATCATTTGAGTGCAATTTGGTAGGAATGCTATGGCCATCAGCCAGCCATAAGCGAGTGAAACATCTCTTATGGTGCATTGCCCGCCTGACTCTGTGCTCTGAGTCCATCCACCCAGTGTGAACCCACCTGACGGCCCCAGATCCATTCCAGGCGGCAGGACACTCCGACTGGTGCGGCCATTCTTTGGTGTCCAGCTTGTTCTCTACAGCGTCCTGGACACACACAGCACCATTTGTTAACCACTGTGTGAGACTAAATCCCTCATCTCACCGATATTGACAGTGAAAATATAGTGTCGTTTATGAACTCCATCCATGATTTATGAATCTGTTTATTGTCTTTCATCGCTTGCATGGAAACAAGGTCCCATGCCCACTTTTCACGGATAGGCTGTACATAGTGCCAGTGAACGTCAGTACATTTAAGTATAAAGTTAAAGCTTCCCATAGCTGCTGAGCCCTCTTTCATCCCTCATCCCCTCCGGCCCCAACTGACCTCCATCACGTCCTTGATGACGGGGGTCCACCGCGAGAGGTTGTACGTCTCCTCCGGGCGCTCGCGACGCCTCGGCTTACGCGAGAACAAACTTGGCTGAAAAACGTATATCAGGAAAGCAAGGGCGAGAGAAAAATGAAAGTTATGAAGGGCACATGGAGTGAGCGGAGTGAAGCTGGGCTCTGCGGTGAGAGCGGCTCTCTCTTTACCGCCGAGATGATGTTAACCCCCAGCTCCTTCCAGTTCAAGATGAACTCCCTCTCCTTCTCTATCTTCACATTCTGGATGAGTTTGTTCAGGTTCTCTTCTGTTGTTCCTGTCAACAATACACGCATAAAGAAGTTCAGACATCGCATGGCTTTCAGCAGCTTTGAACATGAACATAACATAGTAACGTAGCACAAGTTCAACAGAGGAATGCATGGAGCAGCAGAAAATGGGACATTTAAGTCAAACTTGTGCCATAAACCAAGCGTCTTTTTACAGTTCAGTTTATCAATAAAAAAAAAATCAAAGTGTGACCGGGAGCTAAAAAGGTCCCAGTCGGCCGTAATTAATCGTGACAGTAAGTCAGCTCTCTGTAGCTCTGGATGTCTTACAGTCTGACATTAGAGCAAGAGAAGACTCTTCTGGCATGGGATTTTTTTGTATAAGGCATGTCAGTGGAAAGAGTGTGTCAAGTTTAGCTCAGGAACAATACTATACATTGTTTTATTCCAATACTATACAATTAAGTATTCCCTTTTTACTAATTAAAGCACAATGAAATGTTTAATTCATTTTGGGGTCACTTTGTTGTAAACCAAACCAAATGAACTAAATAATATTGATTTATTCCTAAATAATAATCAAAAATTACCTAAATAATATTTAGGTATTTTTGTCATCTGCACGTATTATTGAATCGATATCGAGGCAATTGGATCAATATCAAATCGATATTGGATCAATATCAAATCGATATTGGATCTTCCCCTAAAGAGTGGAAGAGGCTCACCGCTGAGACTGAAGATGTACAGCAGCACAGCCCGGATCTTATCGTGCGTGCTGTGGTTGTGCAGCAGGACGGGCAGCAGGGTCCTCATGGGGTCCTTCACCTTCACGCCCTCCACGTCAGAACCCACCGCCAAGTCCTGCATGGGAGCACACACACACAAACACACCTCTGGATCAGCCTGAGCTGGGACACACAGGCTGGGCTCCTGGAGAGAAGACAGGACCGCACACCACGTCCCCCACACACACCTCTGGATCAGCCTGAGCTGACACACAGCCGGCTCCTGGAGACACACACACACACACACACACACACACACACACACACACACACACACACACACACACACACACACACACACACACACACACACACACACACACACACACACACACACAGTGTGTGGGTGTTGGGAGGACAGAGACAAACCTGTTCGGCTTTGCAGAGCTTCTCCACGCTCTTCTGGTACTGGTTCATGCAGTCCTCAGCCAGGTGCAGGTGGACCGTTTTCTGCAGTACAGACAACAACAGTGATCTCAGACTGAAGGAATGGGATCCCACCACCCCCTGGTGCTATTCCATCAGCATGGTGCTTAATGCTCCCTGCAGATCTCTAGTCAAATCTAAAAAGATCCATGACCCAGAGTTGGAATGATTAATAAAACTCGCATTGGCAATTTAGTTACTTACTTAAAGTAGTAACTTCTGATTTGGAATGATGTTAGCAGGATACTGAGAGAGGGGTTGATGGAAGCACATCGATGACGTCATACCTGAGCCATTTGTTTACGGAACGTGGGCATCTTCTTCATCAGCTGTGATAAACCGCTTATTGTGATCTGAGAAGAAGAAATAAAATCCTCTAAAATCCAAATAATAATTCAGGTAAAAACAAGATATGGAGAATGGAAAATATAGATAGAGATGGATATTTCTATCTCCATGTAAGAAAACTATATATTGTACATGATTCTACGATCAGACGAAACAGCGTCAACCATGCACATGTCTTATTCGCGGGCACCCCTAAACATAACATTGACATTGTACCTTGTCATCCGGCTGTTTCTTACTGGCAGAGATCTCTTTTACCAGCTTTGGGATTTGTCTATGATGAAAAAAAAAACAGAAGCTTTTATTTATGGACCATTCAACAACATTTGAGTCTTGGCCTGCTTTATATATTCATCGATTATGAAATGACGGCTATTGAGTTTATTTGCTGGCTTTATATTCATGTTATTACAGCCACTGTATTTCAGGCTCATGATATTGCCTTTCCGTTCACCTTTGCGTTTCCAATAGAACAGAAAAACATGCTTAAAAACCCGTGAAACTCACTCTGTGACCTCGGCGATGTGCCTGTGCCTCAGTTTAACCCACAACATGTCGTCCTCGTTCAGCAGAGCCTCCTTCTCTGAGCCATCTTTAGACTTGTACCTGGACGCAGAAGAAATGCAAGAGGAGAAGCAGCGATGCCTGCTTTAACAGGGTGGCAAGAGGAAGGGGTTCCTCTGGATTTTAATTAAGAAAATCTGCTCATCTGCAGCGTGAACAGAAGTAATGTAGAGATCGAAGTGGTAGCCATTTCCTACTTGTAGGTCTCATTTTGAATGTCAATGAGATCGTAGGCCATGGCCTGGTAGGTGAGCTCGTGAAGGATGGGACTGACGGGGTCGAAGCCTCTCTCCACTATCAGCACCTGGGCTTGGGTCTTTTCCTGTTGCAGGTAAGGAAATATACAGGGCAAAGACACCATGATCAGTGAGCAGGAATGATATCCAGATCAATGCAAGAAGTATCTTACATTTGGTAGAGAGATGGCCCTTATTGGGCTAACTTGATAGAATAGAAGCTACCTCTAGCTTGCACATTTAGGATAAATTAGGTTGCACACTTCTTTCCACGTCATCTATTAATAAAACGTGTACCTGGCTTACCTGCTAAAACACGAGGGCAATAGCTGTGAGTGCGTCCTGTAGGCCCATTCCAATTTATATTCTAAACTTTCTGAAAGTAATAGAGCCACAGAATCACCTTTTTCATGCCAGTTTCATCCAGCTCATAGTGCGCGGCCAGCTTGTTGTCCACCAACTCTGCCAAGGCCTTGGTGTTCTCCATGTTGCTTTCCCTGACAACAACAAAAAGATCTTAATGACAATCAACAGAAAACATTAAGATTGATGCTTCACAAGTTTCAGAAATATGTTCCCAGCTATATGCTCCAGTGATTCTATCAAGTAAAAAGAGCACAAACCCCCATTAACAAAAGATTTGTTAGAAATTCATTGTTTTCAATAAATACGTGCAATAATGCTGGCGCACTTAAGAATGTAGTAGACCAAAAGAGTTTATAGTTTGCTGTGGGTACGGTAACACTTTAACCAGCAGAATGTCTCCATCTCTGGGACCTTCAAGGGGTAAAACGAGAGGTTGAGATCCTCTTCCAGCTTACTTCTTATATCGGACCCCCGGGTATTCTCCCAATGTGGCGCACAGAGTGACGATCTGGTCTGCCAGGGTCTCCAGTGTCTTCCTTTTGTCCTGACTGTGGGGGCTGTAGATACTCCGGAAGGCCCCAGGATTGTCACAAGTGAACACCTTATCAGAAGGAGGGCAGGAGTTTCACGAGACCTTCTTGGAGTCCAACCAGAAAGCTAAGCTTACGGGAAGGAATCTATTGAACCCTTCCTGCAAGATTCATAGAGATGTGCATTGTGCTGCAAAACACAAAGCTAATCAGAAGGAAAATGCTATAACTTCCTAGTGGTTCTGAGCGGTGTGCCATTGCTGTATTATCAGTATTTTGGTCTGGCTTTAAAAATATTTAATAAATGTTATGGTCGCATCGTGTTATTTTTATAAAAACACTTGTGTTTCACAATGACTTTCGGATGTGGCGGCAATGGCGTTTTGAATATGGGCGTGTAGCCTTACATCGTCTACAAACTGATGCCAATCAGACTCACAAACAAAGGGGCCGCAATTGCTCTCTTCACTCCTTCCATTCCGGTTGAAGGTAAAGCCAAAATAGGTGATAGTCAAAAACCTTACGTGCAGATTTGTTGTGAATATGTTAAAAGATTTCCTTTTTGAACATCATCATTCATTCTACGCTTTCCTGGGTCATGGCCATCGTTTATTAAATGCAGTAGAATGCGGTGACCCTTGTTCGCTGTGAACTGAAACTCCCCGTCACTACACTGCTCCTATCATTCGTTACAAGTTGGAAGAGGCGGTTAACAAGCTTGAGGCCAGACGGATCGGCAGACAGAAACAGAGTACATTTATCATAAAAGTAAAAGATATAATATCAGTCTTTATAAACACAAACAAAAGAAAACACAATAATGATGGGGCAAAGAGGGGCCACACTAACCTGAGCTTCGAAGGGCAGAAAGGACATGTTGATTTCTTTCACCACACGAATATACTTAGCACAGTACAGCTTCATGTTGTTGAAGAGCACATCAGGGCAATCTGTTGGATCAAAGAGTCGATATATGTTCTCAAAACAATCATTTACAAAGAATAAATGTACAACAATTAATAGGAATAATCGTATCAAGATTTAAACCAGCTTTTACTTACAGTCAGTGAAATATACATATGCTGCTTTATACTTGGGCTTCAGCTTGAAATCTGCAATGAATGCATCCACGCACTACAAACAAAAAGGGGATGAGAAAGATTTAACCAGGGACAAAAGACAAAAATGCTAGAATAGAAAAGATAAAAAATGTGAAATAGCAAAATAAAAAGTCCTTATAATTTGTAGAATGTAACCTTTGAGGTTGGTGACATAAAGTAGATGGCCTTCATCTCTGGAACGGGCTCTCTGCTTTTGTACAGATCCTCTACAACTGAGAGAAAAAGGTTTGTCTCAACACAATGAACAAAGAATCTGAGAAACACACCTCAAGGCAATCAGCATAAACCACTTTAGTCCATATCATTAGCAATGAATTTGGGAGTTTTACAGAAAATAAAAGTGCTTTTCAAAGTGCTTTGTAAAAATGGTTTTAAACTATAGATCATAATACCTCTTGAATAAAACATTTGAGAGAAAGTAAAAACTGGGGTTTGGAGTTGGAGGCAGGGCTATTCCCCCGAGGCTCTGATATGAAAGAATGGCCCATGTTCAAGTTCAATGAGAAACACATGCGCCTGTATTGCTTACTTGTTATTCCCTCCGCCATCAGGTCTGACATTTTGCAACATGACGACACCAGTTTGGTGGTGAAGGGGTCCAGAATCAGAATCTGTAGGAGACGGGATGGGAAAGATGGAATCATTATACTGATTCTGCGACATTCACTTTTTAAACTTAAAAAGCTGGATTGGGTAGAATATAGATGTATTCAGTTCAACTGATGTATTCTGCAATCTGAGACCTCACCGCTAGATGCAACCCGATTCTACACGCTGGACATTTAAGCAAGGGACATTTGAGTAATAATGACATTAGTCATATTGTGATGAATGAAGATGGAACAAAATTAAAAACGGGTACTCAACTACTACACTTTTGTGCGGGTAAAGGTTTTAGCATCCGAGCTGTCTTATGAATAAATGAGAACACTAATGGGTTTACTGGCTCAGGCATTACAGACCAGGGAAGCTCATAACGAAAGAAGTGAACTTAAAGCGAAGAGAACTTGAAACAGGGAATGAAAGGACAGCCGATGACGTCAGGAAAAGAAAACACCAGCAGCCTACCTTCCATATATCGGCCTTTCTGCAATCAGCAATGATGGTATCCTTTAGTTCTACAAGGGGATATAGACAGTGATTCAAACGTGATGAACGAGCCGCTTTGTTATCTTCAATATCATTATATTATAAATAAATAAAACCGCTTTGGTCATACTGCGAATTGATATCCATTCAGACTGTTTGACATTAGAGGAGAATCCTGCTGCCATTTCCTCAAGAATGCGAGCAGTGATGTGTCGCCCAAGGCTACAAAGGAGGTGTCGTGCATGAAAGCTATAATCATTACAATATAATATAGAAGGACTCCACTTTTATATCGAATGCATCACTTTATAAACATGTCTTTCCGTAGCGTAAACAGAGAATCATTCGGGTGCAATCTCAATTACATTTCGTGAAGTCAAAACCGGTTGATGTGTATATATATATATATAAAAGATTGTTACGGATAGCACACTCAACGGGATACGGAGTTGGAAGATCATGATACGTACAGAACAGTCCGGTAAACTTACTTTGCCAAACTATTCTCTTCAGTCCGTGCTCTGAACCAGACGCCATCTTGACTCTCCCTTCCTGTGTGGCGTCCTCCGAGTGTGACGTCATCTGGGTCTGACGTCATGGCTGTCAACAAGTCAGCCCAACACGCAGTCCTTTTGAAGAGCGACGAATAATAATTGCAGGGGTGGGCAATTATTTTTTACGGAACCCGTAAAAGGGACATGGGGAAAAAAAACAACGTTTCTCGTGAGCACGAGAAGTATCTGGTGCAGCACAAAAAAGTATCGTAGGCCTACGCATATCACTGGCAGTGTGTGTGTGTGTGTGTGTGTGTGTGTGTGTGTGTGTGTGTGTGTGTGTGTGTGTGTGTTGTGTGTGTTGTGTGTGTGTGTGTTGTGTGTGTGTGTGTGTGTGTGGTGTGGTGTGTGTGTGTGTGTTGTGTGTGTGTGTGTGTGTGTGTTGTGTGTGTTGTGTGTGTTGTGTGTGTGTGTCTGTGTGTGTGTGTCTGTGTGTGTATATAGTAGTATATAGATAGTGATAGATAGATATATAGATATAGATAGATATAGATATATAGATATAGATATAGATATATCTATATATGCGTGTGCAGGGCCGTAGCACCAAATTCTGGGCCCTGAAACTGCTTACAAGCAGTTTTTACAATAATAAGATGATATAATGAATAGGGTTCATTTCTTGTTGACAGTGATGATGTCAAACTGGGCAGACTTATCTATATCCTGATAAAAATATAGATAAAGATATTTATATATGAATAGAGATCTATTTTCAATGGGACGAAAGTAAACACCTACAATACAATTTAGGCCATGTCACACACATATAACCAAATATGCACTTAATTGTTATTGCTACACACAAGTAACTGAAACATGGATAATAAGAACACAAACGCCATTGGCCAGGTAGTTTGAAGTAGCCGTTATCTCTTTATGCCTCGATTGGATGCATTTCTAAAAGGGGAGGGGCTACCTGCAGGCAATGCAGTTATTTTAACCAACACTGACTCAAATCTGCAGAAGAAAGATAGAAGCTGAACTAGTATCTTAAGGTCTACTTGGGGAGAAAACAGCAATTCAATTTCATATCTGGAGTAGGCTAAGTAGGCACCATGAAGTGGCTGTTCTTTTTTGCCTTTTTGGGAATGACTGCAGAGGTACAGTAATTAATGGAATTATGTAGCCTTCCAACATGTTAAAGAGTTAAAGAAAAAGTACTGCTATTATTTTTATGATAATTCTTTATTATTATGATTATTATTGTAACTTTTATGGTTTAGAACCTTCCATTCACATGTTACAGCTTCATTCATATAGTTGTTAGTATTCTATTAACCATTTCATTTTAATTTATAGATAGCAGCTGGAATAGGTACGTTGCCTATTCTTATTAAATTCCATGATTGCAACGTCAAAATAGTGCTCACAATGCAGATGTAGATATTTATTTAAGCTAGTGTACAGACCGTTAAACTCCTCTCTCCCATCCAGACATAACGGCGACAGTGTTCGCAGTGACGTCTAAGAACATGATTGTGAGATGGACCCGGTTCCCTGACGCCACCTCGTACAAGGTCACTATCTCCTCCTCCAGCACACCCGACGACCACACTGCCTTCGCTCAGTTTGGCCCCAACACGGTGATGGGTTCTGTAGGGCCTCTCTCCCCAAACATCATCTACGAGGTGAAGGTGGAGGCCCGGGGGGACCAAGGCGTACTTAGCACCACTCTCTTAGAGTCGAGTACAGGTGAGTGGGCCAATGAGGAGGCACCATTAGCCAAACATATGTACTAATGTTATGAATCAAATCCTTTTTCCAGAGGAAGAAATTTGCTTTTGCCCATTCCTCTGTTCAATCCCATCCTCCATACCTCGTGAAAACAAGGCGTCAGGGCGTCTCTCACCCCACCCAGTGCTTAATGTAGATTCAGTAGGACCCCTCAATAGGCCACGATACCATTCCTGCTTCCTCCATGCACCCTGATAACGTGTCGCCTCATCACCACAGCTCCTCAGGCGCTGGACATCGACAACGTGAAGGCGCAGGACAGCTCCACCCTGATCGTGGAGTTCACCCCGGTGAGCGGGGCCACGGGCTACCAGCTGCGGGTGGAGAACGCTCAGGGCTACTTCAGAGAGGAGGCCGCGGCCTCGTCCCCCGCCCAGATCGGCTCTCTGCAGCCCTACACCGCCTACTCTGTGAGCATCATGGCCATCAACAGTGCAGGACGCAGCCAGCCGTCCTCTGCCGTGGAGGCGAGGACACGTGAGTCCTGTTGTGGATGTCTGATCGAACGGAGGAGAGCGATATTCTCTCCTCAAGGCTTCGTTGTTGAATTACTTTCATGGCATTTTGAATTCCCACCTTTACACCTTAACTCTTCTCTATACATAAAATATACTTGAAGCATATTAATAGCCTCCCCTGTTCTCAGTTTTACGACATATTCTTTATGACATATTTTCAAATGTATAGTTATATTTGACTATAGCTCAGACCTGTTTTTCATTGTTCTGCAGAGAATAGAAGAAAAGCCTATGGGCATTCAACGGTGTCTATCATATATCATCAGATCGTATATCATATGATCATATATCTTCTTCATGAATGCTTTCTGGCCCTATTGTGATGTTGTTGGGAACAAGTGACTTGACCTCCCTCACTATGTGTCAGTGCATGCTCAGGTCTCTGGAGTGGAAATGTACTGAGAGCCTAGGGGCGGCCTCTCCTGGGTCTGAATCTCTCCTGACCTTCAACACCCCCAAGCTCCCTCCGCCTCACTTCCTCTCTCACACACACACACACACACACACACACACACACACACACACACACACACACACACACACACACACACACACACACACACACACACACACACACACACACACACACACACACACACACACACACACACACACACACACACACACACACACACAAAGACATGACCTAAGCCCGAGAAGAGACGGGGATCTGATGTCCTCTCTGGGACACTAACATGCCACCAGCAGTTTCACTGTATTCCCTTCCTGTCCTGGTTTCTCTTCCTCTGTCAGCCACATCCTATTACCTTCTCAACCTTCTTTAGTTATCTTCCTGGAGCTTTCCCTTGAGAATAAATGACTACATTGTTGTTTATATAGATATGTATAGACATTCAGACTAAAGGTATAGCTGAGCCACTAGTTACTATATCTTTGTAATCGACACTAGCCAGTGCTGGTCTGATTTGAATTAACCAAGGCTTATTACCAAAGGGCAGACTGAATGTTCTTAACTACAATTACTAGAATAAAATTATTTCCCATCTCTCTCTCTCTCTCTCTCTCTCTCTCTCTCTCTCTCTCTCTCTCTCTCTCTCTCTCTCTCTCTCCTCTCTCTCTCTCTCTCTCTCTCTCTCTCTCTCTCTCTCTCTCTCTCTCTCTCTCTCTCTCTCTCTCTCTCTCTCTCTCTCTCTCTCTCAGTATTGCCCCCCCCCCAGGTGACCACCTCGTCCCCCACCAATGACAGCATCGTGGTCTCCTGGCTCCCTGTGGACGGCTCTGTCTCGTACAGCGTTATGTCGGTCCCGGCTGAAGCGTACCCCAACACGACGCTGTTGAGTCAAAACATGATCACTGTGACCTTAACGGACATGGATGCCGGGACCCTCTACACCATCCAGGTCTACGCCCTGGACAAGGAGGGGCGGAAGGGAGTGGCCAGCCCGTACATCAATCAAACTACACGTAAGGAGGACGGCTAAGGGGAGGGACTAAGGGGACCGATAGTATTTGGCATCCAAGCTTGTGAGTGGACAGATCATGGGTCATTAACAAAACAGGTGTGGTCATCAGGAGCTCAGTAGAGTGAGGGAGAGAAGGAGAGTGAGAGAGAGAGAGAGAGAGAGAGAGAGAGAGAGAGAGAGAGAGAGAGAGAGAGAGAGAGAGAGAGAGAGAGAGAGAGAGAGAGAGAGAGAGGAGAGAGAGAGAGAGAGAGAGAGAGAGAGAGAGAGAGAGAGAGAGAGAGGAGAGAGAGAGAGAGAGAGAGAGAGAGAGAGAGAGAGAGAGAGAGAGAGAGAGAGAGAGAGATCGGTAAATGCTTTCTTATCGGCTTTCATTTGTTGTTTTCATTTAAATTGGATTAATTTGAATTACAATGAAAACTTTTTCAGAGTGCTTACGTGATAATACGCACCATACCCACCATACCTTTACAGAAATCATACTGGTTAGAAGGTCAGAAAAGAAAAGAAACCAGAATAAGGCGTCTGTGACAACTCTTATTTACCTTGCGAATAGAAGCCATATTCCTCTGGGTCATTCCTCATGTTTGCTCTATGGATTGTGTGATGTTAACGAGGACACTGAAGTACAGAATGTTCCAGACGTTGTTCTTGTTGTCCCGGCCCTAAACAGGCCCTGCCATCCCCGGGCCCCATCACTGTGACGGTGGAGCGTGGCCCTGGCCGGGCGCGGCTGAACGTCTCCTGGGAGCCGGTGTTCCAGGACTACGGAGCCGTGGAGTACACGGTGAACAGCAGCCTGGACCTTCAGTGCACCACCACCCAGCTGCACTGCATCTTAGAGCCGATAGGCTGTGCGGAAACGCACGTCCTTCACATGGTCGCAGCGAACGAGGCCGGCCCCAGCACCCCGTCGGGTCCGGAGCTGTTTGTGACCTGTGAGTAACAGCGCCGCCTGACCAATCGGATGGCACATTACCTTCTGGGTCGACGGAGCTCAGGAAGTAGAGCGGGTTGTAACCAGATGGTTGCTAGATCAATCTCTGGCTCCTCCCAGAGTGTCGGGGTGTCCCTGGGCCAGGCACTTAACCCAACCTTCTCTTGACGAGCTGGGGGTCGCCCTGCCTGGTTGACCCCCTCGTCGGTGTGTGAATGAGCGTGTGAACTGTTGAAACTCGCTTTAGATAAAGCGTCTGCTAAATGCCCTAAAACATTTTTTGGTGGTTAGAAACAGCCATAATCTGGGATCTGTTCAATTAAAGATAAAAGCAACTATTTGATTGGTCAAATCCTAAATGATCGAAGTCTATTTATATCTGATTGATGATATATAAACTCCTTCATCGTGGTTGTGCGGCCCCAGTTCCTTGCCCTCCACAGTCCGTGGAGGTGGAAGAGAGCGACCCGGGGAACTGCACCTTCTCCTGGGAGTCTGTGGGACTCGCCGACGGCTACCAGGGCTACATCAAGTTGAACAACGGCGTCGAGGAGGTCTGCAACACCACGGACAACAGCTGCCACTTCCTCTGCCCCTGTGGCTTCACCTACCTGACCTCAGTGTTTGCCTTCAACCTGGCTGGTGACAGCAACCCCAGCCCCGTCTTAAACTACACCACCAGTAGGTCCCTGCGCCGGTTCCCCTTCGTCTGCTTACCTGTCAAACCGTGGTTGTTGTTGTTGTTGTTGTTGTTGTTGTTGTTTGTTGTTGTTGTTGTTGTTGTTGTTGTTGTTGTTGTTGTTGTTGTTGTTGTTGTTGTTGTTGTTGTTGTTGTTGTTGTTGTTGGATTTCTCCATGCGGTCGCATAAGAGTTAAGAGCATCACTTTCGTAGCGGAGCTAGCATAAAGCAATTTCCTATTATAATTCCCAATCCCCTCATTCTGCCTCTTCCTGGTCCTGGTCTGGGGGGGTCTTGGTCCGCGTCTTGGGGGTCTGGGTCTGGTCTGGTCTGGGTCTTGGGGGGTCTGAGTCCTGGTCTGGGGGTCTGGTCCTGGTCTGTGTCTGTCTGGGTCCTGTTGGTCTGTGGCTTGGTCTGGGGGGACTTGGTCTGGGTCTGGGGGTCTGGGGTTAGGGTTAGAGACTGGGGGTGGGGGTGGGGGCTGGGTCTGATTCTGGGGGGGGTCCGGGTCTGGTCCCTTTTCGGTGTGTGGTCCCGCCCCCCCTGGAGGGTCCCCGTGCCCCCAACACGCAAGGGGGCCTCGCGACTCACTCATGTACGATTCAGATCGGTAACACACCGCCCTGACGTTCACACTCAACACGTCTCTCTGGGCCCGCCACAGTGCCCTGCTGTCCCGACCATGTGACCATCACCGCGGCAACCACGGACACCTTTGAGATCACCTGGGAGGAGTCGCGGGGGGCCGATGTGTACGAGACGCATGCGGTGGACGGCGGCTCCTCGCTGGTCTGCAACGACAGCGCCCCCGTGTGCGTGCTGTCGGACCTGCGCTGCGACCGCCCCTACACCGTGACCGTCAGCCCCTGCAGCGAGGCCCGCGGCTGCAACCGCCACTGCCTGCCGCACCCCAAGGACACACGTATGGACACACACACGCCACCACACACACAACCACGCACACATATACACAACCACAACCACACATATATACATACCAACACACACACACCACACACACACATAACCACACACACACAACCACGCACCCATATACACAACCACACACATACATAACAACACACACACATACCACACACACACGCATAACCACACACACACACATACCACACACACACACATAACCACACACACACATATATACTCAACCACACACACACATAACCACACACACAACCACGCACACATATACACAACCACACACACACATATACATACAAACACACATAACCACACACACACATAACCACACACACACACACACACACACACACACACACACCAGACTCACACATATAATACACAACACACACACACACACACATCACACACACAACCACACACATACATAACCAACACACACACACCACACATACACACACATAACCACACACACACATAACCACACACACACACACACACACACACACACATAACCACACACACACACACACATATATACTCAACCACACACACACATAACCACACACACAACCACACATATACATACCCACACACACATACCAACACACACACATACCCACACACACACATAACCACACACACATAACCACACACACACAACCACGCACACATATACTCAACCACACACACACATACATACCAACACACACACATACCCACACACACACATAACCACACACACATAACCACACACACAACCACGCACACATATACACAACCACACACACACATATATACTCAACCACACACACACATATACATACCAACACACATAACCACACACACACATAACCACACACACACATAACCGCACACACACACATAACCACACACACACATACACACACACACACACACACACACACACACACACACACACACACACACACACACACACACACACACACACACACACACACACACAACACACACACACACACACACACACACACACACACACACACACACACACACACACACACAGGATATGCATTGATTCAGGGTGGCCCAGTCTGGCCGCCCTGCCCCAGCGGTCTCAGCTCAGTGCCCCTCCCGTCCCCAGCTCCCTGCGTGCCCACGGACCTGTCGCTGGCCCAGGGGAACGGCAGTAGCGTGACGGTGAGCTGGGCGGCGGAGAACCGCGCCGCCAACTACACGGTGAGCGCCGCGGGGCCGCGGGGCTCGCACAGCTGCTGGTCCGACACCCGCAGCTGCGTGGTCGACGACCTGACCTGTGGCTCCTCCTACAACTTCATCGCCGTGGCGCACAGCGCCGCGGGCCAGAGTCTACCCAGCTACTCTGTTCCCCTGGAAACAGGTGAGAGTCCGACAGAGGGTTCTGACCCATCGGACGATGACCGACACTGACTTTGACCCAATGAGTTTCAACAGAAAGGAATACAAACTCTGTAGTAGGCCTACAGCGTGAAGAGTAGTATAAATATTAATACACTAAAGGTAAGGTATGTACAGTATGGAGAGTAGTATAAATATTAATACATTAAAGGTAAGGTATGTACAGTATGGAGAGTAGTATAAATACACTAAAGATTAGGTACTTACAGTATGGAGAGGAGTATGAATATTAATACACTTAAGGTGTGGTACCTACAGTATGGAGAGTAGTATAAATACACTAAAGGTTAGGTACTTACAGTATATATAATACATTTAAGGTGTGGTACTTACAGCATATTAATATATTTAAGGTGTGGTACTTACAGTATGGAGAATAGTATAAAAATGAATACACTCAAGGTGTGTTACTTACAGTATGGATAGAAGTATAAATATTCATATAATAAAGGTGAGGTACTTACAGTATGGGGAGTAGTATACATATTAATAAACTAAAGTTGCGGTACTTACAGTATGACGGGTAGTATAAATACGGAGCAGGGACTCACCTGTGCACAGTTGACCTTGACTCTGTCAAGGTCAACTGTGCACAGGTGAGTCCTGAGTCTCTCGCGGCGGCTGGGGAGCGACTCTGTGGTCCTGACGCCGTCCACCTGTCCTCCCCAGCGCCCTGTTGCCCCGCCTCCCTGGAAGTGGACCAGGTGACCCAGGCCATGTCCAACGTCTCGTGGTCCCACGCCAGAGGGGCGGACTCCTTCGTCACCACGCTGACGTCCCCGCGGGGTCACGCCCGCTGCCACACCCAGGACTCCCACTGCCTCACAGGATGCATCACCTGCGGCACCAACTACACCGTCACCATGGAGGCCTACAGCCGCTCCGGGCACATGGCCAACTGCTCTTACCAGGGCTTCTCCTCCAGTGAGTGGGAGCACCACGTCTTACCGGAACTGGTCTTACTGGAGCTGGTCTTACTCTGCACTATGATTAGGAACAATATCAAAAACATGAACTCATTTCCGCAGGGAAATGGTCGATTTCAATAGTGATGATGGGGTATTATGGTAAAGTGAATAAGCCTTCTTTAGGAAATTATACAAAATTGTAATGATATGGACAATAGTTGTGTCACACCATATGTCACACCATGCCACACCACTATATGTCACAAACCATATGAAAAGATAAGGGCACTAATACTCTCAATTGTGTAAGAGTTCTGTTAAAATCCTGCATTTTTATAGAACAAATACATTTTTGCGCATACCTTTTCCTTGGGCTTGTTTCAGCTCTATGTACACTGCCCCCCCCCCCCCCTCCCCCCTTGTCTGTGTTAGGTGCCTGCTGTCCGTCAGGCATCAAGCTCTACCGGACGGCCGGGAACGGTCTGCGCGTGTACTGGCGCCCGTCCAGCGGCAGCCACAACTACACGGTAGAGATGACGGGCAGCGCCAACTACACCTGCAGCCCGGTGCCGGGCCAGTCCAGCTGTGACCTGGAGGACGTCGAGTGTGGGGACGTCTATGTGCTGCTGGTGGCTCCGCTGGCCGCAGACGGCACCAGGGTGGAATTCTGCCACCAGAGGCTGTACTTAGGTACTGCAGGCAATGCCTTTGGACATTCTTACATTTTCATTGGATGATTAATATTTCAGAAAATGAATATTTTCCAAAGTATTAAACAATCTTTGATGTGATGTGTGTGTGCGTGTGTGTGTGTGTGTGTGTGTGTGTGTGTGTGTGTGTGTGTGTGTGTGTGTGTGTGTGTGTGTGTGTGTGTGTGTGTGTGTGTGTGCGTGTGTGCGTGTGTGTGTGTGTGTGTTTTATGTGGTCAAATGCCACAGAGATTCCAGTTCCATTAATCCAATGCATTCAACACTGAAATCATCTGTATAAATCAATGTTTTATTCACTCTTCATCATTGTGCTTTTGATTTTCAGTCACTTGTTCAGGCGACAATCTAGGCATGGGTGAGTAAATAATTCTAGCAGTACTATCAGTTGATAAATACATGCATGAGTCATGTTAAATAGACACATACAAGCTAATTTATTAAAATATAATAGCAGTTATGAGCAGCTAAAATCAACAGATAAAACCTTGCTTGGTACCATTTTAGATGAATGGCTTTTAATTTGATTCACTGAACCTTTATATTTCTCATGAATGCTAAATTAGAGATAGTTTGACCGCAATTAAAATTTCCTATAAATTGCAATCATGTGTTTTCTTTCAGTAATATACAAAGGAAAACAATTTGTGGACTAGCAAACACGGTAAGGGTCAATAAAACAGATACTTATCAGTGATTGATAAATTGCCTGTGTCTCCATGGCTATTTCCCTCTATTTGCACCGAAATGATTAATAACATTGCCCTACGACCCTATGGCATTTGAATGGTAAATGGCCACATGCACATTATATATATATATATATATATATATATATATATATATATATATATATATATATATATATATATATATATATATATATATATATATATATATATGTTCTGAGGGCACTGCTCATTGACTAACCACCCAAGACTGGTTTTGTTGTTTTGTTTTGTGAATGCAGGTTCTGAGTGGTTCCGGTTGGTTCCGGTAGCAACTTACCTCCTTCTCAATTTATCCTCCCTCATCATGGACACCAATAAGGGAAACTTTTTACAACGGTGTAACTAACATAAAGAAATAGTACAGATAAGCATTGTCACATAAGAGCGGTGACATCCTTGAAACCAAGACTGATTGGAAGTCATTCATACTAGAATTTGATATTATAATGTGGCCAAAAAAAAGCAAAGCCAAGCTTGTGAAAGGGGAAAAAAATGAATTATTAAGTAAAGATGCAAAAGGTGGGTTTGAACCATACCTGGCCAGCCTTAAATAAAACATTTTGTCATTCTCTGTGATTGGTTAGTAATTTATCCCATAAAAAATGTTTCCTAACCAAAGAGCTCATATGCAAAGTGCTTTAGCTTCTTTAGAACACGACTCCAATACTGACTGACTTACTGAAATGCGCAATATGTCATTAATGATCTCTTCTGTGTGCTCAATAGTCCGCAAGATGTATGAACTAGTTTGGACTGTATCAGATTTGTACAATCGGATCAATGTCTCAATTAATAAAAAGATTGAAGCAAGGTTTCTCCAATGACTCCACACACACGCACACGCACGCACACGCACACACACACACACACACACGCACGCACACGCACACACACACACACACACACACACGCACACACACACACACACACACACACACACACACACACACACACACACACACACACACACACACAGTGAAGGGCAGTCATGTCTTCTTACTTCATTGTAATCCGTTCCATCTCGAAAAAACAATAATTACAACAACAATATGTTCCATTGAATTCCCGTGGACATTTAAATGCACTAGAGAGACAAATGGCATTGCATGATGAATCCGTGACCATCAGGATTGTTGGAGTCAATTATAATACGTGTTACCATCAAAGACGTGAAAAGACGGCAATTTATTTTGCTTGTGTCGTTTTTTTAAATTAATCCCAAAAGTCGTAAAACATGCCAATGGGCCGTTAACTATTTATTGATTTATGTTGCTGAGTAGGCCTAGGCCTAATATTCATGACCATACTACGGAAGAGTCTTGTATGCTTATCAATTTGGCTCAATATTCACTAGGCCACCAAATGAAAACTGTATTATTACTTTTGGACGAATAATTTGTTATCTAGTTAGGGTTTAATTAGCAGGACATATGTTGGATCCATTTACTTTATTTAGTTGGACTAATTGAAATGCACGAGGAATGCCTCCATCTGGTGTTGACGAATGGTAGTGACGAAGAGCCTTATAATCAGGTCAGGAATTGAACAGTGAAAGCTGAGAGAGCACACACCGTCTTTTACATCTCCCGACCAAGCTCCGATACATTTGAGTGCAGAACGCCAGTTTTCGATATCAACGTTCGAGTGATGGGCTAGTATGTTTGGTTTATTTACAGTTGACTCAATATATTTTGACGCATGTTAGAGCTTGAGATAAGTGTGGACTAGCACATGGTAAGTAGGCTGCACAACAACACGTCAATTACTAAATTGCCAGTTTCTCCATAGTTCCTGGCACCACAATAACTGATAAAGTTGCACTACACACCCTATGCGTTTGAAGTGTCCACATTTACACTACATGTCGACATAATGTTCTGAACAGCAGTTATCATATATCAACTCAACCTTTTTGTTTTGTTTTGTTTGAGAAAATCAATTTCTGGGAGGTTCTTGTTGGTTCCAGTAACTTGCAACTTAACTCCATCTCCATTCAAACTCCCTCTGTTATCATGGAAACCAATCGGGACACTACTTTCAATTATGTAACTCTAGAAGAAACTAAAACAAAAAAATAATAGAATATACAATGGCGGTCACATGAGATTGATGACATCAAAAAACCGAGTCAGATCGGAAATACTTTACAATAATATATTAAAATTCTATTTACAAAAAATGATAAAACATGAATTTAATATTTTTCTTGGAGCTCTTACATATGCCAGAGAAAGGTCAAGCTTGTGAAAAGGACAATGTGTTCCAACTAGATTTCCTACACAAGATTATTCGACAGATCAATCTAAATCATGTATGTAGCAGGGCCGTTTCTAGCAATGGCAACCAATTGGGGATCTCGCCTAGGGTCCCAGAGTGCCTGGAAACCCCGCTGATATGAAGACTTATACCGGCACCATCAATAGCGTCAGATATGCATAAAGACAGAATTCAGAAAAAGTATACACTAGAGGGCGCCGTTTACAATTGTGTAACACAGCAATGTGCCTATTGGTTTTTTTATTTGGATAGTTCACAGTAGCTGTAATACATTTTTTTCTTTGCAACTACACGGACAGGGTCGAGTATCACCGGGAAGACACTACGTGTTTGCGAGCTCACTTAACCCTGTGTGTGTGTGTGTGTGTGTGTGTGTGTGTGTGTGTGTGTGTGTGTGTGTGTGTGTGTGTGTGTGTGTGTGTGTGTGTGTGTGTGCATGTGGTCGGTGTATGACTCTGCAATGGGTTGGCCTCCCATTCATCTATGTAAATATTGAGCTGTCATCACAAAACCTTTCCCAGACGTCATGCTAATCATGGTTAGAGTCCCCCCCCTCCCCGAAACCCAGTCTCCATCAAACAAAAAGACATAAACTGGACCATATGCAGCTGTGTTTATGAAGTACCGTGTTAAAGTACTGCAATAATACATCGTACAATAGTTTGTCTGCTTTATAGTCAAACCTGCTCCATCAATTTAAATTATGTTCAAAGATAGTCGGTCAACCACTCAAGAAACTGAAGGAATCAGCCTAACATACTGGGGGTTGGTTAACACCATTTCCTGACACCCAACCCCGTGCTGGACACAGAGTACAATCTATTGCCATCAAATGGGAGATATAGGGTTCCAACATTTAGAAAGGTTAGACCGAAGTACTCTTTTGTTTACCAGTCAAATGAATGAGGCCCTTAATCCCAGATCAAATGCAGGCTAAAGCCTTAAATGTCGTCTTCTGGTGTTGTAACGTTATGTTGAACGTACGTATTTAAATTTTATTTGAGGGTCCCGTCGTGATGTCCTGTTTTTGACGTTCCTGTCCTGATGTCTCGTCTGTGATGTTTACAAATGGAGCTGCCGGGATTTAAGACAAATTTCAGACTTTGCTCTGACAGTAAAGTATTCTCGTATCGTGGCGTAAAACTGGGTAACCATACCTACCAAAACAAATATCTAACCCTTTCCAGGGTTGCCCTACTTAATAAGATAACAAAACAAAACCCAAACGCCATTGTCCCATCGCCTGCCCGGTGTGACCCGCCCCACAACACAACCTCGCCCCCACAACACAACCTCGCCCCCCCGGAGGTGTCAGAGGACGTGGCGTGGCAGGGGGTCCAGAGGTGGGCTGGCGGGGGCATGGGGACGCTTCCTACACTCCTACACATCCATATTAATAATAATAATAATAATAGATCATTTTTTTACAGCGCATTTCTTGGTACTCAAAGACACTTTACAAAAAGGAATAAATACAGTCCAGACCCTCAAACAAAAGGCCAATAAACAAGACACTAGACGACACATTAAGAGGGAGACAGAGGGGGGGAAGATGGATGATTTGTCAGGCGTTGTAGGTGGTCCTGAAGAGATGGGATTAAAGTTGACTTTTGGACGAAAGAAGTGTGTCAGAGTTTGGGATGGCCAGAGGAAGGGAGTTCCAGAGGGTAGGGGCGGCGATGGCGAAGGCTCTGTCCCCCAGGGGTCGCTACGTGGTTCCGGGGGTTGGGGATGAGAAGGTTGATTCTGATGCTTTAATTTAAAAACCATGGCACGGATCAAGACTGGAAGAAAGTGAACAAGGGAGGACCTTTAGACAATACAATAGGCCTATTCAGTTACCAAAACACCTCAAATTGCAGACGGTTGCTGTTCTACAAAAAGGTTTAGTGCAATTATCGGTATCGCCACACCTTGGCCAGTATTGTACGCCAACTAGTGAGCCATAGACAGTTGCTGTTGCAACTATTTATGATGGCCTGCAGTATCATGGATTCATGGCGCACCACCTGCATGCCAAGGCTTTAGAATTGAATCCAAGTAATTGAAGGATCCCTGGGTGATACGGAGAAGGCATATATTTTTGACACCCATTATTTGTTTTGTGCATTTTTGTTCTCCGTTCCGGCTTACCAGTGGTGGCCGGTCTGGTCACATCCTTTTGTTACCTTAAACAACAAAAAGTCAGTTATTTAATCACTTGGGTTATGGTTACTGTATTTTATTTATTTGTTCAACTATTTATTTTATCAACTTTGAATTTATTTCAGTTTTCTTTTAAGTTGAAGTATTTATTTATTTGTGGAAAAAGTTTCGGCCTGTATATGTTCCTCTGCACTTATAATCCCTGCCTGAAAGAATATAGAATTTTGCTTGTTATATATTTATATCTATACATTTGTTCTATTTTGACCATAAAAAGTCTCAACAGGGATTCTTCTGTCTCTGCTCTTCTTTAAAATCAAAGGGGGCTTTTCTCATTGTTTTGAATGTCAAATATTTGAGGGGAAAGCAGGAGTCATTCCTGTAATTACACTTTGTCACTGTTAATACACACACTTTCTGACTCTGGCTCTGTCTTAAGTTACTTGGGAGTTCAGTGCTGTGTGTCGCATCATGATGAATCACTGTGACCTGTACCTGTAGTTATGGCAACACAGTATCACAGGTGCCAGGAAACACATTGAAAATTGAAGGCGTTCTCATCCTTGTTCTTAATTCATCGTGCTCAAAAGTTGCTCCATTGTTTAAACGGGGCACCTCAGGTTCCCTGGCACTGTTTGCTGGATGGATCCATTTTCATGTTGACTTCCTTCTTCCCAATATACGTTGTTCAGCCAAGAGTACCGTTGTATCGTCATGTGATAAAGGATCCCTTTAATTCAAGAATATAGCCATCATAAAAAAACAGTTCTGTGATTACATTTTAAAATCGGTGTGTTCGATAAAAAAAACATGACCGTTGTCGAATCAACTCCAAGACCGTGACTCAACCATGTTAAAACTAATTTTGGGGGGGGTGCAGGTGCAGACTGTAACCGCATACAGAAGCAGCACTTTCTACCAGGACAAAGGTTTGTATGCATGCCTTGTTGGGCTGGAGTCACGTATTCCCAAGAAGCTGCTTTGCTTTCAGCGGCACCTGTCTCCTGTGCCTGCCACTCCCAAACTTTATCTCCGTGGATCGGGTCACTCTCTCCTCCGTTCCCATGTATTGTTACAGCGATTGGGAAAAAACTGAGTAACAAGCATTGGAACAGGACACAGCAGTTCAAGTTCATATCAATACCCTCTCTCGGTTTCGTAACCCCTTAGTCCTTGAACGACAGAAATACTCAAGATATCTGCATTCACTCTGCCATGACGTAACTCGTTTGAAATGTGTTGTTGGATATCTACACAAAGATGTGTCTGAGCAACACATTATTTAACTCGATCGATACCTTGAATTTTAACATCTTCCTACATCTGGGACATGTTCTATTTTTTTTTATTTATGAGAGACATGTAGAAGCGAAGAGAGTAAATGGAGGCAAACCGAGAATGAGAAGAGAGAAACTACGAGGTCCGTTTAAAAAACAGACCTGCGTCAGACCCATACTGTGCAGGTCTGTGGGTTACCAGGAGTGTGTGAGTGTGTGTGCGTGTGTGTGTGTGCGGTGGGAACACAGCAGGCTTGTAGGTCAGCAGCTTCATGTCAAATCCTATCAAAATGGGAGGGACCCTGCAGCCTGATGTCAGTAAGATGTCTTACCAACAGTGGATGTTTACATTTAAGCCTTTATATTCATATCCATATACACATTCATTTGAGATTTGAAGTCGCTGACCCCTTCAGATCTAAAAACCACGGAACAGAGATTTGCAAGGGCACATGTGTACGCACACAGACTCTCATACACAGAAAGCTCTGGATAAAGCAGGGAGCCATGAGTCGGGAGCCATAAAAAGGAAAAGATCTCCACATGAGCTTTAACATAAGATGGACAGACATAGAGACAGACGGGGGGGGGGGGGGTGATGGAAACAGAGAGAGAGACACCGAGAGAGAGGGAGTGGTTGGCGCATGCATCACTTGAGATACAACCATCGTACTCTCATCCACCCCTCCCATCTCCCCACCCTGTGCTATCGTCCCCTGATACCTTTCATAGCCGCGGGCCCTCGGGGGGAAAGCCTGGCCCCATTTGGACCCTACTGATTGGTTCCCACACCCTAGGACTACCCGGCCCGTCGCTAAAAAGAATCCAGAATATCTTTTGTATTGGACTCCCCTGTATACTAAACGAATGGTAACCCCGCAGTCAACGTCAAAGATGGGATTGGTGGGAGCTATAGGGGTTTCTTTGATATTGTTATCGCTAACTCAGGTAACTGACCATTTAATGGTAAAATCCTTGAATGACTAATTAGAATAATTACGATCATATTCATTTTTAAACCTTTTTTCCCACATTATTGTTCTTACAGATACCATTTACTCATGCAGAAGGTAAGTCATTGGTTTTTCTGCGGAGTCAAAGAAGGTTGAATATTAATTTGATCAAATGTTATGTTGAGGATATTGATAGATTTGAAGTACATGTGTAAGTAAGTTTTTAGTATTTTATTAAAGGAGAGGTCGCTGTTTTTTGTTCAAGAACGATCAAATATCACCATCTCCATCTCTTTCAGGACCATGCATAATCACATCAGTGAGTTCTATAAGCCCTTCAACGCTTAATGTAAAATGGGAGCACTATCTCGGGGCAACAAATTATTTTTTGGACCTACGAGTTATCAACTCGACAGACATTGCACCTGTTGTGTTGACGTTACCTGGGTCCGCCAGAGAAACAGAAGTTCACGGTCTACGACCAGGGGCCCACTACAGTGTGACCCTTAAAGTCTTCCAATATTACTTTGTAGTATGCCACGTTACACAAGAGGCGTCCACAGGTAAGCATCCATGTTCAGTACGACTTGAAAAATAAGTTATTCAATTCGAGTATTTTAACGTGTACGTTAGTCGTAGTCAACAACAATGTTTTGTTATTATTATTCAAATGAACAGTTACGCACATACCTATACTAAGCGTGCAACACGCCTAGCAGTGTCATTGAAATGCCTTTGCACCCGTCTTTCTAGTGCCCGCGTCCTCTCAGATAACATACCGGAGGGCACTGTCCAGTACAAGCGTTCGGCTAGAGTGGGCACATGTGCCGAGCGCGGACAGATACATCGTCTTTATGGAAGTACAGGTTGGACAGAATCACAGCATGATTTTGAGAAATACCAGCGTGGTATTCACCGGACTGGAGCCCAGGACAGTGTACAACTGCTCCGTGTTCACCGAGAACGAGGCTGGCAGGGGGCTTCGTAGTGCTCTGAAACCCATCTTGACACGTGAGTGGGGGCTTGTTGTTGAACTCTAAAGCTGGGGGGGGGGGGGGGGGGGTCTTTTCTCTCTGCATGGGATATTTGCCACAGTAAAATATTAGAATTGTTAGCACTTTATTAATCTTGAGGGAAGTTGTAAAAAATAACAAAAAAGATAATTAGAGTATGAATCTGAATGAATAGTAGCCTAGGTAAATAGGTTGTGGACATCCCCAAGATGCACCAGAATAGAGGAACTCAAATCTATTCAATTAAATTTTTTTATGGGGGGGAGACCCCAGACCCCCGACCCCCGACCCCCGACCCCCGACCCCCTGTCTATCATTGTGCCCCACCAACATTTTTGATCACCAGCCGCCACTGTAATTAAGTGTAGGCTACACTCTTAAATATGGATATCTATAGGTTCCTATTGCATTTTGAATCAAACATTGTGTGATTGATTGAGCGGGATGGTACAATGTGTAGCTACCCATTTAAACACTCCATCTGTCCCTGCCTCAGTTGCGCCACCCCCAAACGATATCGTTGTGCGGCAGACCGGCCGTCAGAGAGCCCAAGTGTCGTGGCAGCCCGTGGATCGCGTTCTGCTGTATCGAGTCACCATCTGGAACCAAGACCTGCCAAACAGTGAACCAATGGTGGCAAATGCTACGGCACCCTATCTGGACTTTGACATCCTGTCATGTACCACCTATCTCATCTCTGTGTCCTCGTTCCACCGATTCCTGCTGCCCGGAGAGCCCAACGATGTCTCATTCACCAGTGACGGTGAGTAAGGGCCAGGGCCAATATCAGTAACTGGGCGATTAGAATCTAGGTCAGCCTTTCATTCCGAGGCGGTGCTCCATTCACACATGCAGAATATTGTCCCGGACAGGAAGGAGGTGGGGGATTTGGGTTCCTTCGTGACTTTCCTGTTATTGTCACGTCAACTAACTTTGTGGGGGAACATTGAAGGCACGGATGGAGGCTTCTTGGTAGGTTTTTATTTCAGGCTGAGATAAGGCAACAATGAGGCCTTCATGAGTGTGACACACCGACAGGCAGTGGGCACTTATTGGATGCTCCTTTTTGTTTTGCATATTCTCTTGTTTCTCTTCGTGTTTCTCTTGAAGGAGGAGGTCATGGTTAATAAGACATGACCCATCTTAAACAAGTATTTATGCTCTGTAGAACACATCCAAGTGTTTAAGTAGAGGGAAGAACCAAAATGTCACACAGTTCTCTTGACGAGAGAAGTTCAATGTTTCCTTTGTGCAACACACCTTTGACGTTGAGACCCCTCTCTCCAACACAATCTAACAACACCTTGCGTCGTGTGCCGTGCAGCCCCCAGTGCTGCCAGCGGTGTGGTGGTGGACTACAGATGTTCCGGCAACGCGGTGGTGGTCTCCTGGGTTCCCGTGGTCGGGGCCGACTCATACCGAGCCATGGTGACCCACAACGGCACGGTCATGTCGTGCCTCACCCGGGACTCCCAGTGCCAGATCGAGGGGATGGCCTGCAGCCAGAGCTATGTGGTGTCCGTCATCACCATCACCGGGGACTGCGAGAGCCATGGAAACTCAACCACCAACTTTCAGACCGGTGAGAGTCCAAAAGGTCCTCGCGGAACCCCAACTTATCGGTCCATCGCACAGGGCCACAGGGTACGGGTATGGTGTTGTGTGAGTAGATTTGTGTTCAGCCCAGACTTAAATTCAAACATTCTACAACTTTGTGAAACGCTTAGTAATCATCCGATTTCCTACAAACTGTCGTTGACATCGCTGTGCTTCACTTCAATAGCCGTGTTCCTCCTTCCCAACACATATTTGAGTCCTGAAGTTCACTTCTGTGTTTGTGTGCGTCTCTGGGCGTCTCTTTGAGAACTGGGTCTCCCTTTGAGCTCTGTTGTCATAATATATTGTGTTTTCAGCCTTCCAAGAATGGGCCTCTGTTTGTGGAAAACCTGAAACCTCTGAGAGTGAAAGGCATGGAGTATTATTTTCAATATCGGGGCGTTTTAACCTGAAAAGTGTTTGTGACGCCTTCCTTTGATGTGACTGTTTTACCCGGTTTCTTCATCCACTAGCGGAATCTACCTATATCACTGTAACTCTCAATCTCTGTCTAATTCTATGTATCTCTCTCTCTCTCTCTCTCTCTCTCTCTCTCTCTCTCTCTCTCTCTCTCTCTCTCTCTTCTCTCTCTCTCTCTCTCTCTCTCTCTCTCTCTCTCTCTCTCTCTCTCTCTCTCTCTCTCTCTCTCTCTCTCTCTCTCTCTCTCTCTCTCTCTAACTTTATATATTTTTCTGTTTAACTATATAGTTACTAACTATATCTCTATCTAACTATCAAGCTCTGTCTGACTATCTAACCATATATCTGTCTATTCATCTCTGTCTCACTTTATCTAACAATCTATCTCTCTAACTTTATCTAACCATCTATCTGTCTAACTCTATCTCTGTCTTTATAAATCTATATCTAACCATCGATCTCTGTCTAACTATCCATCTCTATCACTCTTTGTAAATATATCTACTGTCTCTCTATATCTATTCATAGCTCTGTTGTACTCTAACTATCTCTGTCTAACTCAGTTAGACAGTTGTTATAATATAAGTTCGACAAAGATGGTTAAATATAGATATAGATATAGTTACAATATCTAAATCTAACTATCTAGCCATCTGTCTAACTATATCTATATATTTCTATATTTCTCTGTCTAACTATAAATATATCTAACCATCTATCTCTGTCTTACTATATATATATATCTGTCTGACTCTACCTAAATCTTTCTTTGTCTAACTTTACCTCCATCCAACTATGTCCACTATATCTGTCTAACTATATCTCTATCTTTGTCTGACTGTATATAGTAACTACTTGTGCAACTCTATCTTTGTAATGATTTACATATCTGTGTAAAGTATAACTCAATAGCTAGGCCTATCTATTCTATGTCCAACTCTTTATGTGTCACTGTCTAACTACCGGTTTAGCTCAGTCGATTCCTGTCTAACTCTCTTACTTTATGTCTTTCTCTGCCAGCGTCCTGTCCTCCGGGTAATCTACAACTGTACAGGGAGTGTTCCGTCAATCTCATCAGTTTATCCTGGGATCGGGTTAATCACACAGATCGCTACATAGCGACGCTGATGGACTCAATGGTATGTTGACGTTAGCTTTTAGCTTAGTCCCGAGTGGATAGGTACTAAGTGTGGCACCGCGGCTCTGAGAGTGACCCGCCTCCCCCCAATCGGCACATGGTTCCATGCGAAAATGGCATGATTATTAAACAAAACGAGTCTTGAAGCCGCTAAGCCATGCTTCTCCACCTGCTCCTCAGGGGCCTCATTACAGAAAAAATCCTAACTTCTCATCCTAACTTAAGTTAGGGACTCAAAGACAGGAAAAATCCTACTTTCCTTTCCTGGCTTTGTTTGGTGCGCCCTGCAAAAAATTAACGCGCCCCGTCTGCAGACACACACACACACGCACGCACGCACGCACGCACGCACGCGCGCGCGCGCACACGCACGCACGCACGCGCGCGCGCACACACGCACGCGGTTAATACACTGATCCTCAGAGTGGGCATAGGAGCAAAGCTCTGTTGCATGGTTAGGCAGTCCCTAACCTGTTGGCCGTTTCCTATCTTATTTTTGGCCTCCTATCTTATCTTAAATTTCAGAGTTGGGAAGTTTCTCTAATGAGGGCCCAGGTGCTTCGCATTGGCGCTAATTGGTGACGGCGCCCTCTGGGGGAAATGGGCGGTATACCCCGTATACCACCTCTCCCCTGGGCCACCAGGGGCACTGTTCCGGAGCCGGGGTGCCAAAGCACGAAATAATTTCAGTCTTTGCGCTGTAGAAATGAGAGCACTGTGCCTATAAGTAAGCGTACAGTAGGGATAAAGAAGTGCACTGTAAATGTAAATGCACTTACGTAAGTGCATGATTTCAGACACAGCATCTGTTTGTAGTCATCTTCAACGATTGTCATCGGTCATTGTTTACATCAGAGAGTGTGACAGTGTGATAATTAATTCATTTTGTAAACATATTATATTGTATCATGGGTTCTTCATTAGAAACATGACTACAAATATATAGACAATTGTATCATTGTTGTGTGTCAATTTTTTAATGCAATTGATACGGGCAGATTGAGAGATTGCTCATTCCCAATCATGACACATCATAGACTATTTCACTCAACGAGAATGTTTCCATCATAACCAGAGAGGTTCAGTAGAACATTAAACACTTTAGGAGGATAATGTTTCGCCTGCTTTCCCTTCAGGGAGAGATCCAGCACTGCATGACGACTGATACCAACTGCATCTTCACGAGGACGACATGTGGGCGGAGCTACAACTTCACAGTCTCCTCCGTCACCGGAGACTGCTCCAGCCAGTCTAGTCTGCCCTCTTTTATTAGATCAGGTGCGAAAGCCTCATTACATTACAGCAGTGAAGCAGATGTAAAGTAGCTGGAAAGTTAAGCATTTAAAAAAATTGTGTGTGTGTGTGTCTCATGTCATGTGGATCAAGTGGATCAACTTGACACATCTGTAAACTGATCAAATGTGTCTCTCTACGAAAAAAGGTTACAAGTACATGAAAGTAGCATCAAACGCACGATTCGTCTTTACTTCATTTGCAACTGGATTTCAGGAACTGCTTCAAATTGAATATTACTTACGATACTATTTGTATTGTTATCGTTGTTGTTGTTGTTAACAATTGGAAACCCCTTCTCCTAAGAACAGCACCCTGCAACCCCAACACCTTCACCACCACTTCCCGCTGCCAATCGGACCAGATGCTGGTCACGTGGGAGCCGGCGGCCGGGGCCTTGTACTACGAGGTGATTTCCCTCGGGAACCAGGGCCCGAACGACCTCCACCACTGCAGCTCCTCCGACACCAGCTGCACCATGCACGGCATCCCGTGTGGCCAGCACCTGACCACCAGCCTCACCGCCTTCGACGACGAGTGCGCCAGCAGAACCCTCGTGAACACTGTGTCTGAAACTGGTGAGGGTGATTTAGGCCCAATCCCGTTTCTACCCCTTCCCCTTTCCCCTTCCCCCTCCCCCTTGTTTTGAAGGGGTAAGGGGAAGGGGTAAGGGGAAGGGGTAGACATGGGATTGGGCCGTAGTTTCCTGTCGTACGTCGTGGCGTCTGTAGTAAATCTCAAACTGTTACGTGACGACACGGGCCGCACCGGACACGGCGCGTCCCGTGGACGAGCAGACAGGTTGGATCTAACTGACCCGTCATGTCCGTGCACGCAGGCCCGTGCGTTCCCCAAAACGTCTCGGCCACCATGGACTGCGGCACCGACTCCGTCACGCTGAACTGGGTGGAGGCCCCCGGGGCGCTGTTCTACACCGGCCTGGTGGTGGACGCCGCGGGGCGCAGGAGCGTCTGCCACACCGTCGGCACGTCCTGTCGGGTCGCAGGGCTGCAGTGCAGCACCACCTACACCGCCTCCGTCATCTCCTCCAACTCCCACTGCAACAGCTCCGAGAGCGCCAGGGTCACCGTGGAGACGGGTAACGGCGCTTTGATTTGAAGGTTTACCTGAAGGGACGAGCGACGCTTGCACCTGACTTGATGTGATGCAGAGCCGTCGGTTGCGGCGGACACATTGTTTGCATTTGCAACCAAAACAAAATTCCTGTATCTGTTTTTCGGATGAGCAATTCAACAAATAAGATAAGACTGAATCTGTAGAAATCCCCATGGCAACGCATCCGATGTTCTTCAATGACGGTGATTGAGTGACACATGACTAACCACCCCCCGTGTCCCCCCCCCCCCCCCCTAGCCTCGTGTCCCCCAGACAGCGTCGTCGCCACCTTGGACTGTGGGGCCAATCAGGCGCTGGTCTCCTGGGGCAGCCGGCCCAACACGGGCTCCTACACAGCCACACTGGTGGACCCAGAGGGACGCCTGCTCAGCTGTAGCACCACCCAGCACCGCTGCACCGTCACCGGCCTGCGCTGCGGACAGCGCTACACGGTGGCCGTGAACCAGCACAACGGCGTCTGCCCCAGCATGCCTTCCAGCCCCGTCTACATGGACTCGGGTGGGTGGGTCCGGTGGGGGAACGGAGGGCTCCGCAGGCACACTGTAATGGGGTCGCCAGTAGTAGCTCAGGAGCTAGAGCGGGGTGACTTGGAACCGAAAGGTTGCTAGTTCGATCCCCGGCTCCCCTAGCCGAGTGTCGAGGTGTCCCCGAACGAGACGGCCTCCCCCCGACTGCTCCGGACGTCGCCTTGCATTGACACCACTGTGTGTGTGTGTGTGTGTGTGTGTGTGTGTGTGTGTGTGTGTGTGTGTGTGTGTGTGTGTGTGTGTGTGTGTGTGTGTGTGTGTGTGTGTGTGTGTGTGTGTGTGTGTGCATGAACCGTTGTACGTCGCTTTGGAAGAAAGCGTCTGCAAAATACTTTCTAAATTTACAAATGTAAATGTAATACTTGCTTTGAATGGCTTTGTTTGGTGCGCCCTGCAAAAAATTAACGCACCCCGTCTGCACACACACACACACACACACACACACACACACACACACACACACACACACACACACACACACACACACACACACACACACACACACACACACACACACACACACACACACAGCGGTTAATACGCTTTGGTTCTCTCTGTCCGGCCAGTTGCGTGCGGTCCGATGAACGTGAGCACCAGTGTGAGCTGCGCCTCGGGGACCCTGGAGGTGGGCTGGGGCGCGACCCCGGGCGCCGACCGCTACATGGCCGTCCTGACCCGCGGCGACGGCCAGAGGCTGTACTGCAACGCCAGCGCCCCACCCTGCAGCATCGAGACTTCGGACTGCGGGCAGGAGTACAGCGTGGAGGTGATGTCGTTCAACGGGACCTGCAGGAGCTTCCCCAGCAACACGTCCGTCGTCAGGGAAAGTACGTGCCATAGTCGTCCTGCATTGTTGACGTTGGTTTCATCCGTGGGCGCACCCGGCGTAGAGCGCGGGTGCGCCCCCTACTGGTCGGATGGCTCAGTCCTGAGGGTTCGATTCCTGCCCCATGGTCCTTTGCTTCATGTCCTCCGCTCTGTCTGCCGTACCTTCCCGTCTATCTCACTCTATTCATTGTTTTAATTTAAACGATTCACCATGAATGTTTAGATGGGCTCCACCTGAACAATGCTCATGGGTGCTAATCCCCCCACCCCCCTTCAGCACCCTGCGTCCCCACTGACCTGGCGGTCGAGAGGATCTGCGGCAACAGCAGCGCCGACGTGGGCTGGCAGGCAAGCCGCGGCGCCTTGCGCTACGACGTGACGGCGGCGGCGGTGGCGGGCGGCGCGGAGCGACTCGGCTGCTCCTCCAGCGGCAGTACCGCCTGCCGCCTGCAGGGCCTGACCTGCGGCCGGATCTACAACGTCAGCGTGGTCGCCGTGGGGGACGGCTGCTCCAGCCGGACCGAGGCCGTGGCTCTCCGTTCAGGTGAGCCGAGGAAGAGCGCGACCCTGAGACCGTTTTCAGTTTTTTGGAGATTTTAGTATTTTGTTTACTTAGTTTTTTCCTTTCCATGTGTATTCTCAATGATGTAAAGAGTCTTTGAGGGACATCCAAAAAAAAGCGTTTTTTTAATCGTATCAATTATTTTTTATTATTGTTTAACTCGGCCTTCTGTCCCTGTCGCACGGACGTTCTTCGTTCTGTCACATCACGTGATGGACTCTGTAATTGTAGATCTACCTTCATGACGGTGGTGGTGAGATGGTGTTCTGCGTCTGCGTTGTGTATTCAGTCTTATTAAGCGCTGTTCCTGTTACTCCACTGCACCACCAGATGGCGCACTTAACTAGTGTTATACTGAAACTGTGTAATGTGACGTTGAGTGAGTAGAAGAAGAATAGAGTGATACTCGTTGAGTGAACCTACGGTGCTCGTCTCGTTCTTTATTCCATTATATTAACAAGTACAAGTTAGTATAGATCAGTCTGCGTTATCCGTACAGTTATTGTAGGAATCACAAATAGAATTGGAAGAATGGCGTTCACAAAGGATAAACAGACATTATCGATACAATATGATACCAGAAGACTTTAGTTTACACTCACACCTTACACTACACTTTACTGCACCTCATTACTTATAAGTTATTACCACTGTCTTAGTTTCTCTTAGTATTACTTCCTTCATTTAAATGTAGCATTATTATTTATTATTGTGATCTATGCTGCTACTTATTTTAAACATAATTTATTTCTACCTGTCTTTATTTCCTTTCCTTTACTTGTTGCTGTTTGCTGCTATGTGCGCCCTGTGGAGGAAACCAATCCCAAGTGCTGGTCCCACGTTTCCGGCAACGCAACGACCACGCAGACGTGCAACCTTTACGGTTCTGCGTCGTTTTAGTGCGCGACCAATCACAGCCCCTGCTGCTGCGCGCCTTCCTGTTTTTTTGGAGGCGCGCGTCAGGCCCTTAGGGTAGATGCAAGGAGGTTCCTCAAGGACGTCAGGGGTCCGTAACCCGCTTGGGTCGCGTGAACGTGGAACCATAATCAGCCCTTAAGAGTTTTACTCGTCTTACTCTAATCAGTGATTCTGATATATCTGCCTCCGTCCCCCCCACCCCAGCACCCTGTCCCCCCTCCCAGCTGACGGTGCGCATGGACTGCCTCACCAACAACGCCCGGCTGACCTGGGACCCCAGCGCCACCGCCACCTCCTACT
This sequence comes from Melanogrammus aeglefinus, assembly GCA_900291075.1. Lineage (NCBI taxonomy): Eukaryota > Metazoa > Chordata > Actinopteri > Gadiformes > Gadidae > Melanogrammus > Melanogrammus aeglefinus. The sequence goes on from OLKM01000428.1 coordinate 198,072, forward strand.
CGGCCCAGGCCACGGGCCCCGGGGGCCAGGAGCTGAGCTGCGGCCCGGAGCCCCAGTCCAACTGCCTGCTGACGGGCCTGCGCTGCGGCCAGCGCCTACGTCCTTCACTGCGCCACCGCCGCCGACGGACCGCTGCCCCGGCGCCGTCAGCCTGCCAGTGGAGCAGACTACTGGTAAGAGGTGACCAGCAGGGGGCGCCACCTACTGGTAAGAGGTGACCAGCAGGGGGCGCCACCTACTGGTAAGAGGTGACCAGCAGGGGGCGCCACCTACTGGTAAGAGGTGACCAGCAGGGGGCGCCACCTAATGGTAAGAGGTGACCAGCAGGGGGCGCCACCTACTGGTAAGAGGTGACCAGCAGGGGGCGCCACCTAATGGTAAGAGGTGACCAGCAGGGGGCAACACCTACTGGTAAGAGGTGACCAGCAGGGGGCAACACCTACTGGTAAGAGGTGACCAGCAGGGGGCAACACCTACTGGTAAGAGGTGACCAGCAGGGGGCAACACCTACTGGTAAGAGGTGACCAGCAGGGGGCAACACCTACTGGTAAGAGGTGACCAGCAGGGGGCGCCACCTACTGGTCACTAGAACTAATGTAGGCTGTCTGTGCTAAAACCTCCGTAGTTTCCAAGAATCTCTCTTCCCAGCCTATCATCATTCCAGCCCTCCTCTTCTCAGCTCCTTCAGCAGCAAGCTCCCATCCAAACCCGCTCTGTGGTCTTCTTCTCCTCAGCCCCCTGCGTCGCCCACACCGTGTGCTCCCCACCGTGGACTGTAGCAGCAACACGCTGGCTGTGAGCTGGACGCCCTCCTCCATCCCGGTGAACTACAGCGTCACGGCCGTCGACCGGACCGGGGGCTCCGCCTCCCTCTCCTGCTCCACCAGCGGCGGCGGCGGCGGCTGTGTGGTGGCCGGCCTGCGCTGCGGCCAGCAGTACTCCGTGACGGTCCGGGCCCAGGGAGACCTGTGCCCCGGCCCCAGCAGCGCAGCGCAGTCGGTCCGCTCCGGTATGAACCGGGTCGGTGTGGTGTGAGGGAGGCCTGCGGCACAGGAGGTAGAGCGGGTCGGCTGGGAACCGGAAGGTTGCCGGTTCGATCCCCGGCTCCTCCTAGCGGAGTGTGGAGGTGTCCCTGAGCGAGACGCCTCCCCCTGACCGCTCCCTGACCAGCTGGCTGTCGCCCTGCGTGGTCGTCTCCTGGTGCTGGGATCAGAGAGATGACACCACTTGACGTCACTACACTGAGACGTCTGCTGTAGATGAAAACAATATCTAGCAATGATTTAATGGTTCAAAATGAATAAATAGAATCTAATAATATTAAAATCCAAAATCCCCAAAACTATATATTGACGTCAGTCAAATTATTATACCCATAGGGCAGGTATCTCTAAGTTGTACGTTTTCTGAAAAATATAATAATAATCATAATCACCCCCCCCCCCACAGTCGCCTGCCACCACCGCATCCTGCGCCGCGTGGTGGACTGCCCGTCCAAATACGTGCAGGCGATCCTGGACCCCGCCCCGGCGCCCTCAGCTACGTCTCCACGGTGACCCGACGCCCACAACGCCTCCGCCTTCCTGCTCCACGTCGCTTCCACGGTGCTCCTTCCCCGGCCTGAGGTAGTGCCCGGACGTAACAGCTTCTCGGTGGTCGCCCTCGGCTACCACGATTGCAACAGTCCGTGAGCCACGGGCCGCCGTCGCCACCCGTAACCACCGGTCCATACCTTACACGATAAAGCCTGTCGAGTGACATACTGACCACCGGTGGGAGTGTTACAACGTCGGCCTCTATGACATCACTAGTGGCGCGTCGCCGGTACGGCTTTCAAACGGCCAATTCACACGGTCGCCTTTAACACAGAATATAACGATAAAGCCTTTTAGGGCAGACTAAGGTGTGCGAAAAGACGACGACCTCTCTGTGTGCCGAGCGCCTGGCGAGGAAGAAAAAGAATAGGAGTCAAGGAAATAGGGAGTCAAGGAGAGATAGGAGTTAAGAGAATAGGAAGTAAGGAGAAGGAGTTAAAGGAGATAGGAGAAAAGGAATAGAGTTAAGGAAATAGGAGATAAGGAATGGAGTTAAGGAAATAGGAGATAAAGAATAGGAGTTAAGGAGATAGGAGAAAAGGAATAGGAGTCAAGGATATAGGAGATAAGGAATAGGAGTTAAGGAAATAGGAGAAAAGGAATAGGAGTTAAGGAGATGGGAGATAAGGAATAGGAGTTAAGGAGATGGGAGATAAGGAATAGGAATTATCGGGATAGTATGACGCATATAAATCTAGATAAAAAACCCCCGTTGTATTATAAAGAAATCATATTGTCAAAATGTTAAAACAGTGCACACCATGTCACCCTGTCCTCCAATATGAAGTAATAATAAAGACATACTGCATATATAAACAGAGTACTATTTTTTTAATTTTTTTCTCTCTGTGAATGTTTTTCACAGAGTTCTTCCTGCAGAGCTTACACCCCAGCCTGGACTGTAACACTGGCGTGGCCTACGGTGACCTGGACGGCCGGTCCTGGGAGCGTCCCCTACTACTCGGTCGTGGCCTCTGCCAGCGGGCAGCCTGAGCTCAGCGTGCAGACCAACGCCACCTCGTGCGCTCTGGACCGGCTGCGGTGTGGAGCGCAGTACACGGTGGTGGTGCTGGCCGGGGACGGGAGCTGCAACAGCAGTATCTACGCCTCCACCGCCGTGACCACTGGTAAAGACGCGCCGTCAGTCGGGTGTGTGTGTGTAGTGCACTGTGCTTGATCGACCTGCCGGCCTCTCAGCACGGTCCTCAGATAGACACACTCCTCGGGGTGTGTGTCAAATATCAAGAGAATGCCTTTTGCGACCCGTGAGCCCTGACGATGAAGAGCATGACGCCATCCCGACTCTTGTTCTTCAGCGCCGTGCGCGCCACAGATCCTGAGCCACGAGATGCTGCTCAACTGCTCCAGCACCCAGGCCCTGGTCACATGGGCCCCGGACGCGCACGCCACCTCCTTCTCCGTCAGCGTCACGGCCCCCGGGGGCCCCGCGGCCTCCTGCTCCTCCTCCAACTCCAGCTGTGTCCTGGTCGGGCTGTCCTGTGGGAGGCGCTACACCGGCGAGGCCGTCGCCCTGGGGGACCAATGCACCAGTGCCCCCAGCACCTCGTTTGAGATCCTTACAGGTGCGCTGAAAGCCTTGCTTTTTGAATCCATTCATTTTGTCCAAAACTGTGAAAAGGGGGCAGAGGTTTGGGGAATAGAGATCGATCTCTGACATAGCATGAGTTCACTAGGTAAGGATCCAGTTAGAAGCAACGGATGAGTTCATTATGGTAGCGTATCACAGCCGAGACTTATCCCATGACAGTGAGTGCTTACTGCCTCCCCTCCTCCTCCTCAGCCCCCTGCAGCCCGACCAACGTGGGGGTCTCGTACACCTGCGGCTCGAGCATCGCTCTGATCAGCTGGGACGAGGCGCGCGGCCGGGAGACCTTCTGCGCCACTGCGCGCGCAGGGGAGCACACCGACGCCTGCACGTCCGCCGAGACCCACTGCTCCCTGCTGTCGCTGCTCTGTGGCCGGCTGTACGAGGTCAGCGTGGACGCAGTGGCCGCGCACTGCAACAGCAGCCAATCAGCAGACGTGCTGATCCAGACAGGTACATCGCACCCAGACAGGTAGACATCCAGACAGGAAGACATCCAGACAGGAAGACATCCAGACAGGTAGACATCCAGACAGGTAGACATCCAGACAGGTAGACATCCAGACAGGTAGACATCCAGACAGGTAGACATCCAGACAGGTAGACATCCAGACAGGTAGACATCCAGACAGGAAGACATCCAGACAGGAAGACATCCAGACAGGAAGACATCCAGACAGGAAGACATCCAGACAGGAAGACATCCAGACAGGAAGACATCCAGACAGGAAGACATCCAGACAGGAAGACATCCAGACAGGAAGTCATCCAGAATGGTGGACGGAGAGGTGGAGGTAGATCTCTGAAGAACAGAGCAGAGCTCTCAGCGCTGCGTGCTGTTGGAGAGGAGGTGATGCGTCTCACACCCTATCTGACTACTGTACCCCCCCCCCCAAC
>OLKM01000428.1:204669-207669 GCA_900291075.1 Melanogrammus aeglefinus
TGTCTCTCTCTCTCTCTCTCTGTCTTTGTCTCTCTCACCCTCTCTCTGTCTCTTGTCCTCTTGTCTCCGTGTCACTCTCTCTCTCTGTCTCTCTGTCTCTCTGTCTCTGTCTGTCTCTGTCTGTCTCTGTCTCTCTCTCTGTCTCTCTGTCTCTGTCTGTCTCTGTCTGTCTCTGTCTGTCTCTCTCGCTCCTCGCTCTCGCTCTCCTCTCTCTCTCTCTCTCCCTCCCTCCCTCCCTCCCTCTCTGGCCCACAGCTCCCTGTCTACCCACTAACATCGAGGCTGTGTTGGACTGCAGCAACAACTTGTTTGCGGTGCGGTGGGACGCCCGTGCGGGCGCGGTGGTCTCCTACATGGCCGTCGCAATCGGCACTGACGGATCCCGCCACGGCTGCCACACCTCCTCCACGGCGTGCTCCGTCACCGGGCTGAGCTGCGGCGTCTCCTACGGCATCACCGTCATCCCCTCCACCGCCAACTGCGGCAGCATCGACTCGGCCGACTACCACATCCAGTCAGGTGAGGGGGTCTGGAGCCCACGGGATACATAACAATTCTAACTTCTCATCCTCACTTAAGTTAGGGACTCCAAAGATAGGAAAAATCCTTACTCCTCCTACTACAGAAGCAGTCCCTAACCTGTTGGCCGTTTCCTATCTTTTCTTTGGCCTCCTATCTTATCTTTACTTAAGTAATCCTAACCGCTCGCTCGGTCAATACGATTTTTCGATCGGTAATCGTCAGGTTACGTCTGTTTCTTTACTGTGCATGAGATTGATGGAACGAGTTACTTTCAACGTTAACGGCGGTTAGAGTGTTAGTTTCCACGTTAGGCTTCTGGAGATCTGACCTTGAGGTGCGTTAGGCAATTCATTCGGTGAGCACCTGTGATCTCACTCTTCCCCCACCCCCGGCAGCCCCCTGCCCACCCCAGGGGACCTCCGTCGTGCTGGAGTGCAGCACCAACGTGGCGATGGTGAGCTGGAGCGGCACCGGCCCCGCCCAGGAACAGGTGGTCACGGCGGTGGACACCCGAGGCGACGAAGTCCTCTGCTCCACCCCGGGCACCAACTGCACCTTCAGCCAGCTGAGCTGCGGGGAAACCTACGCCCTGACGGTGGTGGGGCACAGCCCGACCTGCCAGAGCACGCCCAGCGCCGCCCTCAGCCTCCACTCTGGTACCCACAAGGCACCGCAAGGGCGACACACCCTACCGTTTATGGTTATACTTCACCCGCTGGGATCTGGGAGGGGGGCTTTAACTTCTTCTTCTTCTTCTTCTTCTTCTTCTTCTTCTTCTTCTTCTTCTTCTTCTTCTTCTTCTTCTTCTTCTTCTTCTTCTTCTTCTTCTTCTTCTTCTTCTTCTTCTTCTTCTTCTTCTTCTTCTTCTTCTTCTTCTTTCTTCTTCTTCTTCTCTTCTTCTTCTTCTCCTCCTCCTCCTTCCTCTCCTCCTCCTCCTCCTCCTCCTCCTCCTCTCTCCTCCTCCTCCTCCTCCTTTTTCAGATTTGTCTCCTGATATTTCTTCTCCTTCTAATTCTTCTTCTTCTAAGCCCGTCTCTTGCTCAGAATCCTTAGTTCATCTCTCAAAGGTAAACATCTGTGTCAATGAACATGTCAGTGCCATCACGATGACAAGCCCTTGTGTCGCTGTGTACGGATAAGACAGTCAAATTGCTTCGTCATGTTTTCAATATAACAGAGTACTCTGGAGGGATGTTCTGATGTAAACTATGGCTAAACCTTTGAGGAGAATTATTGTCAATTGTAAGTTACACCTTGGTGTATGTGAGAGATTGATTGCAAGAGACTGGACAAGATTCACATTTACGCTTTGACTGTTTGTACTGTAATTTGTTGACAGACCATGTCATTGCTAGAAATATGAACACAGGGCAATCTCCTTAGGGTAAACTGTACAGACATTGTTCTAGGAATAACAGCGCAGTCTTCCTACACCTCCTGACGTTCCTGTCTGTTGGGCCACAAATTCTCATTTTCAGGCAGCCTCACTCCTCTTCCTCTTCTTCTTCTTCTCTCTCTGTTGACCCGTCATATTCCTTGTCCTTCCATTGTCAGACAATGTAACATTGTGTTGGGCTCCAGCTATATATATATACAGCTATATATATATATATACTTGCCAGTTCATGGTTCATGAGATGCACCTTTTGAGCTATTTCAGTAAACTGGTTGATCGTTGGTTGATCACTTCGTTGGATGGACACTTCACACATTTCCCTTCTTTAGAGAAAGTCAAGACTCACCTGGTAGCAATTTACCAAATCAGGACAGATTTAGAAAAAAAGTTAATTAAAGTTAATGGAACTTTATAGAAATATGCTTGACATATTATGACAACTTGTTCAACCATTTTGCATGTGAAGACTTGTGCAATGAACTAATGTCTAAATGTTGTGGGGGTGAGACTATTCAATAGAGACCCATTATTACAATACATTTTGATCAACATGACAAAAGCAATTGATCATGTAGGAAAGAGCAGAGAATTGTACATAATCATTTGCATGAATGTACGAAAGCAACTTGCAACTTGGTTCAAAGAAATGAGAAACTGCTTTTTGTGACACTATGATGTGGAAATTGAACAGGTAGTTTTGAGAATTTCAATTCTGAACTGAGAAATGTACCAAAGCGTCTGAGGAAAACTGTAATAGTGGAGGAAACGTGAAATCCCCCCTCCACATCCACATTCACTCAGACGGTGTTTATTCTCTACTAATACATTTGTCTTTTGTCTCCATCATGACCTGGACTCCTCTCTCCTCCCCTACCAGCCCCCTGTGTGCCCACCCTCCCCGCAGTCACCTTGGACTGTAACACCAACATCGCCGTGGTAACCTGGGACTCCGCCCGCGGTGCCTCATCCTACACCGTCTCCGCCCAGGGCAGCCGCGGCCACAGCAGCACCTGCCCCAACCCCGACACCACGTGCTCCTTCAGCGACCTGCTCTGCGGCCAGGACTACAGCCTGACGGTGGT
>OLKM01000428.1:209075-284075 GCA_900291075.1 Melanogrammus aeglefinus
GTATTAAAAAGGTCTTAAAAAGTCTTAAATTTGACTTGCTGAAACCTGCAGATACCCTGGATTGTTCACTTGGTTCTATGAGCAGCTTTACTGTACAGACAGCGATATATAGTTTGACTTTCTTGACAAAAAGTGGCTTTGGATAGAGGTTTCTGCCAAACATAAATGTGAACGTAATGTGTCGAAAGACGGCCGACCATTGAGGTCTGTTTGTTCACATCCGGCCCTTAGCCCCCTGCCAGCCCACACTGCTCAGCGTGGTGTCGTCCTGCGACTCGGACACCATCGAGGTCTCCTGGCGCTCGTCGCAGGGCTCGGACAACTACCGCGTGGTCGCCGAGGCCCCCGACGGCTCCACCCTGAACTGCGCCACCGGCGGCACCGACTGCCGGATCGAGGGCCTCCGCTGCGGCCAGCGCTACAGCGTGTACGTGGTGGGCATGAACGCAGGCTGCCCCGGGGAACGGAGCCACGCGACCGCGCTGCAGACCGGTGAGGACCCGACAGTCCGATAGGACGGACGCTATCGGTCACCACACAGCGCCCCGGCGATGGGATGACGCAGGACATTTAAGGGCATGCATGACATTCTGCGTTTAACTTTCAATAGTGTTCAATTGTTGGACTTGGACGCACAGACAGTTTGTTTGCTTAGAATAAACACAATTCTTATCAGTTCATTGCACCTCTAGCTCCACCTCCACCATGAACCTCCACCACTAACCTCCACCTCCACCATGAACCTCCACCACTAACCTCTACCTCCACCTCCACCATGAACCGCCACTAACCTGCGCCTCCATCCACAGCCCCCTGCGTGCCGCGCAGCGTGGTCACTGAGCTGGACTGCCTGGCGGGGAGCCTCAACGTCAGCTGGCAGCAGAGCAGCGACGCCCGGGGATACGTCGCCACGGTGACCTGCAGCCACATGGGCCACGTGGCGTCGTATAACACCACGGAGCCCCACTGCCTGGCCGCCGACCTGTACTGCGGCGCAGACTACAACGTCACCGTGCTGGCCTACGACGACGCCTGCAGCAGCTCCGCCAGCCCGGTGCAGCTCGTTGCCACGGGTAACGCTCCCAGCGCTTTGGTTTAGCTAGCGGGTTTGATCCGGTGTGTGAGGTCGCCTAGGGACTATTTTATGAACATCACAAAACCCCAAAAAGGTACAACTGCTTTAAGGAGCTCCAGTCGGAAGTATAAAGTGCAATTTGGAACTTTGCAAGGATTCGGTTAGACGAGTATTTCTCTTCTTCCTGTTACCCCTTGTTTCACTGACACCCCCACCCTATGTGTGTCTCTCTCCTCTCTCCCATCCTCTGTGTGTCTCTCCCCTCTCTCCCACCCTCTGTGTGTCTCTCCCCTCCCTCCCACCCTCTGTGTGTCTCTCCCCTCTCTCCCACCCTCTGTGTGTCTCTCCCCTCTCTCCCACCCTCTGTGTCTCTCCCCTCTCTCCCACCCTGTGTGTCTCTCCCCCCTCCCCACCCTCTGTGTGTCTCTCCCTCTCTCCCACCTTCTGGTGTGTCTCTCCCTCCCTCCCACCTCTCTGTGTGTCTTCCCTTCCCTCCACCTCTGTGTCTCTCCCTCTCTCCCACTCTCTGTGTGTCTCTCCCCCCCCCCTCCCACCCTCTGTGTGTCTCTCCCCTCCCTCCCACCCTCTGTGTGTCTCTCCCCTCTCTCCCACCCTCTGTGTGTCTCTCCCCTCTCTCCCACCCTCTGTGTGTCTCTCCCCTCCCTCCCACCCTCTGTGTGTCTCTCCCCTCTCTCCCACCCTCTGTGTGTCTCTCCCCTCCCTCCCACCCTCTGTGTGTCTCTCCCCTCCCTCCCACCCTCTGTGTGTCTCCTCTCTCCCCCTCTCAGCTCCCTGCCCCCCGCTCATCTTCGACACGCTGGTGGACTGCGGCACCAACGTGGTCGCCGTCTCCTGGAACGGCAGCGCGGCCGGGGTACTGTACACCGCCACGGCACTCGGCTCGGATGGCCAGCGGCACAACTGTACCGGGCGCACCGGCTGCTCCGTCAGCACCCTGGGGTGTGCCACGCAGTACAACGTCTCCATCACCCCCGCCAGAGGGGCCTGCATGGGGTCTCAGAGCCCCACGCAGCTTGTCAGAACAGGTGAGGACCCTAACCCTAGCGCTAACCCTAGCGCTAACCCTAGCGCTAACCATAACGCTAACCCTCACCCTTAACCCGTATCCCTTAACCCCTATCCCCTCTCCCTCTCCCTCTCCCTCACCCTCACCCTTAACCCGTATCCCCTATCTCCTATCCCCTCACCCTAACCCTCACCCTAAGCTAAGCTGTCAAATAAATTGACACTGGCCCCACAATATGCTTTGTTCTCTCTTTAATCTCAGTTATTCTGAACCAGTATTATGAGTAATATGGAATAACCCAAAGTTGTGGCCCCCCCGGCGTAGCCAGGCCCACTCAGGCCGGTCCCCAATCGGAGCGCGCTAACTTCCTGTTTCCCCGTCAGCCCCCTGTGTGCCGCGGCTGAGGAGCGTGGAGATGGACTGCCTGTCCGAATCAGCCTGGGTGATGTGGGAGGATCCCGTCCGCAACCTGGGCCAGAACTACACCGTCACGTCCACAGACCAGCTGGGCCACGTCCAGAGGTTCGAGTGTCCCGCCACGCAGGCCGTGTGCGCAGTACCGTACATGACCTGCGGGCGGCACCTCAACTTCACCCTCACGGCCAGCGACCAGCAGTGCTCCAGCGGGCCCAGCGACACGCTCATGACCGAGACCGGTGGGTGCTTCTGTTGTGATGATCAAAATAACTTCCCACCATTAGGTCAGGTTATTATGAAAAATGTGTAAATGGTCCAAATCTTCAGACCTCAATTGTTTCACAACACGCGTAAGAAGCATTTCTCTGATATATATTTAAAACATGGTTTCCCTTTGCAATCGTTATCTGCCGGTATCAACTGATCTCTTCAATAAGGGAAAGAGAAGTGTCCTATTGTCCCGGGAACACCACATCTGTCCTGCACAGCACATCACAGTGCTGCATGGACTGCAAGGAGTGTCACCTGATTCAGCCCTGATCGTCTGTAACACCTACCCCCTGTTCCTCTTCCCCCGGCTCCCCCCCCAACCCCCCTCCAGCCCCCTGCCCACCCCTGCATGTGAGTGCGGCGGTGGGCTGTGAGAACCGCACGGCGAGCGTGTCCTGGAGGCCCAGCCCGGGAGCGCTGATGTACACCGCCACCCTGGAGCACACGGACGGCCAGACCACCTGCTGCACCACGGCCGGCACCGGCTGCGACATCGCCGGGCTGCCCTGCGGGAACATGTTCGTGCTGCTGGTCACCGCCGAGGGGAGGACCTGCAACAGCTCCCAGAGCCCCGGAAGCATCATCAGGACAGGCAAGGGCCAGCAGCCACTCGTACGCTACGGCAGATCACTGCTCACTGCTGTAGATAGATCACTGCTCACTACAGTATCACTGTAGTGAGCAGTGATCTATCATGAGGACAGGCAAGGGACAGCAGCCACTCGTACGCTACGGCAGATCACTGTCTCACTGCTGCACAATCAGTCCTCAGGCTAAGTGTAACTCGATTTAACCCCCGCCCGTCGCAGAGCCTTGCATCCCGCTGAACCTGCGCGCCGACCTGAGCTGCAGCAGCAACGTGGCGTCCGTCCGGTGGGACCGCAGCCAGGGGGGCCAGCAGTACCACGTGGAGGCACGGAACGGCCAGGGCGACCTCGCGGACGAGTGCCGGGACTTCGACGGCAGCTGCGAGCTGACGAGGCTGGCGTGCGGACAGCTGTACGCGGTCACGGTGGCGGCCGGGGACAGTGACTGCACCAGCGCGCCCAGCGAGAGCGTGGAGATCAGGACCGGTGAGGCCAGGCCCGTTGTAGAGACACTCACAGCTGGTGGATGAAATGCAAGTCAAGTGAAGAAGGACGCAGGGTACCATGTAAAACCCCCATACCGGTGTCGTTCTGAGATCCTTTCTTTGTGTCTGATGGCGCTCAGCACCCTGTACCCCGGCCAACGCCTCCGCCAGCGTGGACTGCGCGGACAACGCGTTGACGGTGCTCTGGAGCCAGAGCTCGGGCGCCGACTCCTACAGGGCCACCATCGTGGACGCCAACGGCCAGACCAGCAGCTGCGTGGCCATGGAGGCGGGGAACTGCAGCCTGGCCGGGCTCAGCTGTGGACAGACGTACCACGTCTCGGTGGTCTCCTCCGACGGGGTCTGCGACAGCCCGCCCTCCGACGTCATGGAAACACACTCGGGTGAGGGGGGGGGGCGGGGGAGTTAGAGTCTGAGTTGGGAATCATGAACTGTTGGAATGATATTAATAATTATAATAATAAATTGGACTTATTTAGCGCTTTGCTAGGGCTCAAAGTTGTTTTACAACGAGGGGCGGTGGTGGTAAAACAAACAACAGACGTACAGCACTGACACACGGGGGGGGGGGGCTAAGAGACGGCAGTAGAGAAACGATGAGTCTTGGAATACTGGGATGGACTCCGACTCTCTCTTTGGGAGGGAGTTCCTGAGCCTTGGAAGGCCGTGTGTGTGTGTGTGTGTGTTGTGTGTGTGTGTGTGTGTGTGTGTGTGTGTGTGTGTGTGTGTGTGTGTGTGTGTGTGTGTGTGTGTGTGTGTGTGTGTGTGTGTGTGTGTGTGTGTGTGTGTGTGGGGGGGGGGTTGTACTCTGGGTTAAAGGGGCTTCCTTGTCGAACGCCTCGTTTCCACATACGTACATTCTCGTATGCGATCCAACCGTCTCCGACCGAAAGTCCATTCATTCCGATGTGATTCTCCGTAATGTCCGTTTTTCCTCCGAGACTCCTCCCCTCCGTAAAATTTCTGTCCGGTATGTCCGTAATATACGTTCAAAAAATTGAACTTTCGCCGTCGTTTTACGGAGATACCGGATGAAAGTTGTGCTAGCTCGCTTGCTTTTGAGTTTGAAAGACAAATTGTGAGTAGGCCTATTTCTATTTTCCGATCCTCTCTATAGGCCTACTTCATCATTTTGATATGAAATGGTTATAATGGTTATAGATCAGTTTAATATATCATATGTTTTACATAAAAGTCAGATATCTGTTTGATCATTCGTTTGTATGAGTTTAATATAAAATACAGTCGGATTTGATTGTATATTGATTGTGTTATTTGTATAGGCCTAATTTATGGATATGGATACCCCTAATTATATAATTATAGTCTACTGCTGTGATTTCCCTCAATAATTTTAGCGCTCATTTTTATTTTTGTTAAATAGACTGCGATGACACCAACACGAGCGAGAGTGTTCGCCATCGCTTATCTTTATCGCCAGAGATGGCAGAGACGCAGGGCATCATGCTGGACAAGGCAGTTTTTGCCAAACTCCTCACCGATCTCTTTCCAAGCCTGGTTGGTTTTGTTTTTATCTCGGTAGATGTCGATCCTCATATTCCACAGTACCGGTCTCCGAAAAACGGCCATTATCATGCGTTCCCCCATCTTTTTGGCTGTCCGTAAATAAATTCATGTCCGTACGTAAAGCACTATAGCGACCCCTTCCGTAAATTTACGGAAGTACGGATACGAAAAACATACGTATGTGGAAACGAGGCGTCAGAGTTTAGAAACACAATGATTCTGCATGTCGGCCCTCTTCGACTTCTTAACCCCCAACTAACCACAGAGTAACCAGGAAACCAAAGTGGGGTACCTGTCATCCTTAACACCGCTCGTAACAACCACAGAGTAACCAGGAAACCAAAGTGGGGTACCTGTCATCCTTAACACCGAGTCGTAACCCCCATGTGAGGCCCTGTGTTGACTCCCCTACCCCTTGTACCCCCCAGGGCCCTGTGCGACCGGCAGCATCGAGGCGCTGATGGACTGCGCCTCCCAGACCGCCCTGCTGTCCTGGGGCTGGGCTGGGGGAGCCGTGGGGTACACGGTGACCGCCAGCCCCGTCTTCCTGGGCGACACCATCACCCGCAACACCAGCGAGACCACGGCGGCCATGGAGGGGCTGCAGTGCGGACAGGGATACTTCATCTTCGTGACGACCCGAGGAGACACCTGTGACAGCAGCGTGGCACACATGAGTGGACTGCTGCTGACCCGTGAGCACACCTCTCTGTGGATATGTACACATCTCTTTATGGATGTGGATATATATGGATATATATGTACACATCTCTTTATATATATGGATATATATGTACACATCTCTTTATAGATATGGATATATATGTACACATCTCTTTATAGATATGGATATATATGTACATATCTCTTTATAGATATGGATATATATGTACATATCTCTTTATAGATATGGATATATATGTACACATCTCTTTATAGATATGGATATATATGGATATATATGTACACATCTCTTTATAGATGTGGATATATATGTACACATCTCTTTATGGATATGGATATATATGTACATATCTCTTTATAGATATGGATATATATGTACAACTATCTATCTCTTTATGGATATGGATATTATGGATATATATGTGATATATATTTGTACACATATCTCTATATGTATGGATGTGGATATATATGGATATATATGTACACATCTCTTTATGGATGTGGATATATATGTACACATCTCTTTATGGATGTGGATATATATGTACACATCTCTTTATGGATGTGGATATATATGTACACATCTCTTTATAGATATGGATATATATGTACACATCTCTTTATAGATGTGGATAGTAAAAACATGAAAACATATCCAGAAAATAATTTAATAACTGATTTATTTAATAATGAGCTTATAAAATCGTCAGAAACTTCATCAAACGCGAAGCAGCCGCCATTGTTTTTGTTTACACTACTAGTAGACTATAACTTATAGCCTACTAGTAGCTCAGCCAATCAAAACGCAGCATTAGTGATAGCCCACTAGTTGAATTTTACTAAATGTACATATCTCTTTATAGATATGGATATATGGTTATATATGTTCATATCTCTTTATAGATATGGATATATGGAAATATGTGTACATTTCTCTTTAGAAATATGAATATATGGATATATATGTTCATATCTCTTTATAGATATGGATATATGGATATATATGTACCTTTCTCTTTATAGATATGTATATCTACTTCTACGGCATGCCCATATGGTTGGCTGTGTTAAGGTCATTCTATTAGAGGAGGGAGATGGTTCCCTCCCACTCTGATCCGCCAGGCTGGTGTCCGCGGTGACATGGCAGCTGTTACACATGATGTTGTGTTCACAAGTCCTTCAAACGATGAAGAACCTGTTTGGACTCCACGCTCACACTGGTGTTGATTCTACCCTCTCCCGTGACGCCCCTTCTCAGAGCCGTGCGTGCCCACCCACATCTACATGGACTACACCCTGGGCATCGGCCAGGTGTCCTGGGACGCCGCCACCGGGGCTGACCGCTACACGGCCCACGCCGTGACCAGCGAGGGCGCGGCCGTCTCGTGCGACACCTTCGACACGACCTGTGACATGCAGGGCTTGAACTGCAGCCAGCTGTATAACGTGAGCGTGCAGGCACACAACAGCGCCTGCAACGGCAGCGTGGAGTCCCTGGAGCCAGTGGCCATCCAGACAGGTGAGTGGACCCCCCCCCCCCCCCGTCCTCTGTCCATATTGGGGGGATGGGGAGGAGGAAACACGTCTTTGAGGAGCGCACCCGACACCACGTTATGTTGACTCGTCTGGTCAGGCTGTTGGTTGACCGCGAGGGCTAACTCAATCCTTCCTAAGCCTTGTTCTGCTTGTTAATGCCACCGTGATGTCAGCCATTCTTGGCACCGATTGACCTGAATCGGTTGGGGCTTTAACCAAGACTCGACCCGAATCGGCCGTGTGTGTGTGTGTGTGTGTGTGTGTGTGTGTGTGTGTGTGTGTGTGTGTGTGTGTGTGTGTGTGTGTGTGTGTGTGTGTGTGTGTGTGTGTGTGTGTGTGTGTGTGTGTGTGTGTGTGTGTGTGAAGTAAGGATGGCCAAAGTCATGCAGGTGACGGGTGTCATGTCCAAAAGTCTCCTTCTGAAGGTCCCACATCCACAACTCCACTAACCAACACAAACCAACCCCACGCATGATGCCACAAGAGGCTAATTAAATATTTATAATATTTACAGCATGTTTACTCTAATTTTTTTGCACTACAATCAACCGTGGCTGGCATCACTACCACTCGATCACTTTACATTTCTGTTACTTATTATTCATTATCGTTGCTTATTTTTCTTACCTATTTTTACTTATTTTCTATATTTTGAAACATGCATTTACTTCATCTTGTATTGTTGCTGCTATGTGTGTGTTGAGGTACCAAGAGTTTTACTGTAATAAAAGTGCCTCTGAGTCTGATCCCCCCCCGCGGCGGCGGCGTGTGTCGCCCGCAGAGCCCTGTGCGCCCAACGGCGTGCTCACCAGGGTGGAGTGCGACGCCGACGCCACCACGGTGAGCTGGGAGACCAGCCAGGGCGCGCTGAGCTACATGGTCCACATGGACGGCCGCGACGGCCACTCCCTGTCCTGCCACGCCTTAACCACCTCCTGCACCCTGGAGGGCGTGCACTGTGGCACCGTGTACTACGCCTGGGTGGTGGCTCTGGGCGTGCGGCTCAACAGCTCGGGCTCCAACACCGTCGTGATGGCGTCAGGTGCGGTGCTCACACACTGCCGGCACTCCTTCTCACGGTCGGCTTAGCTCAGGAGGTACAGCAGGTGTCTCGTAACCCAAAGGTTGCTAGTTCGATCCCCAGCTCCTCCTAGCTGAGTGTTGATGTGTCCCTGAGCAAGACACCAACCCTTACTGCTCCTGACCAGCTGGCTGTCGCCTCACATGGGTTGACTCTGCCGTCGGTGTGTCAATGTGTGTATTAACCGATGTAAGTCGCTTTGGATGAAAGCGTTTGCTAAATGCTCTGATTGTAATTGGGTAAGGGGGCTGTCATCCATATTTGGGCCCTTTGAGACTGTAATGGTGATTAAGGTACACAAATACACAAATAAAATCAATTGAACCGAATTGAACCCGTGTCCTGTTGAGCCACACAGACTCACCACCAGAATAAAAACGCTCTTGTGGAAACAGAGTGAAATGGGTTTTCTGCAAACCCACAGATATCCCATTGAGAGACTTATTGTTAATGAGAAGTGACATCAATATCTCCCTCTCCCCCCCCTCCCCACCTTGAAGCTCCGTGCACGGCGATGCAGCTGGAGGTGGAGGTGGACTGTCTCAACGACACGGCGGCAGTCAGCTGGGCTCCGGCCCTCGGAGCGGTCTCCTACGCGGTGGCCGCCACCGCCACCGACGGCCACCGGGCGGCGTGCGAGACGCAGGGCGCCTCCTGCCGGCTGACGGAGCTTCAGTGCGGCCAGGTGTACCGCCTGGCCCTCAGGGCCATCAACCAACAATGCCAGACCCTGAGCCAAGAGGACGTCACCTTCAGCACGCGTGAGTCCTGCCGGAGCAGACGGGACGGGGCCACACACGTGGGCACACGCGCGTCACTCGGCGGGCCCGTGAACGAATATCAACGGCGCGAAGACCTGTGTTGCATTATCCAACCTCAAACCTTACAGTGCTATCCTCGCTTTAGCTTGGAGCGCTTTCTCTCTGAGTTATTGCTCATCTACAGATTCTTATTCTTTCTTTCGGGCAAGCATAAGTAATTTGAATTGGTGTTAGCGTCAGTTTTTGTGAAATCTGCTTCATAAATACAAATTGTTCAAAAAACGACCACCATCATTATTATCTGCTTGGTTCCTTACTTAACATCGTATCGACGGCTTCTTATCATGCATCCATATACGTGGAACAACCACCTCTTTTTCCAAAATGAAACGTATGTTTGGCACAATCGGTGACTGGGTGACTTGGAAAAGCAAAAGTGAGGTTTCTGTAGGTCAGCGCTCTGTCATTGCAAACCGCCGCTCAGTGTGACTCCCCCCCCCCCCCTCTCTGTGTGACCCCCCCCTCAACCCCCTCTGTGTGACCCCCCCCCCCACGCGCGCCGCCAGGCCCCTGCACCCCTCAGCGTCTCGGGGTGGACCTGCTGCGTGGGGCCAGCTCAGCCCGGCTGCACTGGGAGCTGCAGCCGGGTGTGGAGCGCTACACGGCCACGGCCAACTGCTCTGATCACGCAGAGGTCACGGAGTGCGTCTCCACCAATGGCACCTGCGAGTTCAGCGCGCTGCACTGCGGGGAGAGCTACCAGTTCTCCGTGGTCGCCCACACCAGCGTGTGTCAGAGTGATGTCAGCGGCACTGTGGAGATGCAGACAGGTGGGTCCTCGCCCGCCTTTAAAACCTGCTCCTTAGTTAGCTGGTGGGCTCGTTAACTGAATCCACCTCAACTCAAAAAGGTTAATTTAGTCTAACTTGATAAATTAACTTGTATGTTCATGTAAACAGACATTAATTTGTTTGTACCTGACATGTTTGGACTACTTCCTGCAGTCTGAAACATGTCAGGGTACAAACAAATGAATACTAGTCTGTTTGCATGAACATACAAGTTAACGAATCCATTTATGTTTAACGTTTGTTAACTCTTAACTGTTGCCCCATTGGCAGTCGATTGATAATCATGATGTGACGCGTGATGTGTCGAGTGAGGACACGTCATGCGTGCAACGATAGCATCGTGCGAACGTTTAAAATGTGCTGTTGGATCAGTCTTGCGTGTTAAAGCATTGTTTACCGAACAATACCCTTAAACATTACAATTTCCCACGGTAGCGTGAAAAAACGTAGCCTTTTGTCTCCTATAATCATGGTCAATTATTTGCATGCTTGGATGGGGGATTCCTCAGCACCAAGGCTCAGTGCTGACCTAGTCCTTCTCCTTCCTCAGAGCCATGCCAGGTGAGCCTGAGTGTGTCCGGGTCATGTGACAGCGAGACGGTGACGCTGGACTGGACGGAGGCCCCTGGGGCCCTGAGCTACCTGATCACAGCCGAAGGACACCAGGGTTGGCTCAGACACTTCCAGACCAACGACACCACGCTGGAGGCTGAGCTGCCGTGCGGCCAGAGCTACGCCTTCACCGCACGAGCGCAGGGGCAAAGCGGCGACGGTCCCGTCAGCGCCCCGGCCAATTTCACCACAGGTACGTGGATCCATCGGGTTTTAATCACAGATGTACGGCACTGCATCATCATCCAGTACATTGAGATACTCGTGAAAAGGCAAGGGGGGTCATTGACGTCTTAATACACTTGACACCTCGGCTTAGCTCAGGAGGTAGAGCAGTTGTCTTGTAGCCGAAAGGTTGCTAGTTCGATCCCAGGCTGAGTGTCGATGTGTCCCTGAGCCTCTCTGAGTGTCGATGTGTCCCTGAGCAAGACACTTAACCCAAACAGCTCCTGACGAGTGTTTCAATGTGTGTATTAACCAAGGCAGTCGCTTTGGATAAAAGCGTCTGCCAGATGCCCTGATTGTATTTATATGCTACACGTGAACCTCCTAAGATGGCGTAATTTGATTGGTTCGCTATCTCGGGATATTGGGCAAAATCCCAGGATTGAGAACTCATACTCGGGATATTGTTTTCATCGCAGAATGTCCCGCTTTGTTCGTTAATAGAAACAAATAAATCACGGCAAAAGGCCTTATCTTGTTTATTTTAGTGTTCACGTGTAGTATATACACGTGACCATCGTAGGCCTGATACGATTTAAAGCCCTTGACTATGCGTCCCGGAGGGTGGTCTCACAGCGCCCCTCTCTTCCCTCAGCCCCGTGTGTGCCCCACTACGTGGAGGCCTTCTTGCAGTGCGAGGACAACCTCGGCTCCGTCAGCTGGGCCCTCAGCGACGGCGCCGACACCTACACGGCCGTGGCGATCGCGGAGGACGGCCACACCCACATGTGCACCTCCCCCAACAGCACCTGCACCTGGGACGACCTGCACTGCGGCGAGCACTACCTGGTGCAGGTGGTGGCCCACGACCACGTGTGCACCAGCGTGCCCAGCAACAGCACGTCCATACGCATGGGTGAGCCTGCACGGAGGGGACGGGTGGAGACGGGACCACGCTCTCTGGACTCGGGCTGGGAGGTCCATCGGGTTTTGGTCAGGATTTCGATTTAAGCGTCAAACGATCACAAAACTAATAAAATCGAGTTGAAACAATATTATATATATATATATATATATATTTATATGTGTATAAATATATGTGTGTATATATATATATATATTTCTTTTTTTATAGGAAGTGCAGAGCAGCTGGATACATATCTGTACATTATTTTAGTTTTGAAATATTTCTATGACCATTTTGTGTATTTTTCTTAAGGCGAAAGTTCTCAGTTCCAAAGTGTTTTTTGGGAGAGACATACTGAATAAATACATCATGTTATCAAACTCAAAAATAATCATTTGATTAACCATTATTTCAAT
Organism: Melanogrammus aeglefinus; assembly: GCA_900291075.1. Taxonomy (NCBI): domain Eukaryota; kingdom Metazoa; phylum Chordata; class Actinopteri; order Gadiformes; family Gadidae; genus Melanogrammus; species Melanogrammus aeglefinus. Next base: position 221,501 of record OLKM01000428.1, read on the forward strand.
ATTGACCAAAATAGTCGTCATTATTATTTTTTCCATAATCAAGCCGCCCTACTCTGGACGACTTTAACTAAACACATCCAAAACGTTGTTCTTTTCAGCCCCCTGCATCCCCCAGGACCTGGAAGCTACCCTGGACTGCGCTCTCAGGGTTGGTGGATTTCCTCCGTTCTACGTCTCGCCGCGTTGTGGACGCTGCGGAGCAGATATGTAATACCCCCGGCTGTTCCCCAGGTGGCCACGCTGACCTGGAGCCCCAGCGAGGGCGCCAGCGTCTACGACGTCACCGCGGAGACCAGCGGCGGCCATGTTCTGAGCGTCGGCACCGCGGGCACATTAGCGCGGTTCTCCGAGTTCCAGTGTGGCCAGATGTACTTCCTGTCCGTGCAGGCGGTGGAATCTGTGTGCCGGAGTGTCTCCAGCACAGCCATCACCCTGGACTCAGGTAGGAGGAGGAGGGGAGGGGTGTTCGCTGAGTGTGTGGTCATACAAGTCAACGGTTTGCTGATCAAAAACATGAATTTGTTATTTGCTCCATGATTGTAGTACATTAAACTGTGTTGGATCGAATGCCTGCATAGCACCCATCTCTGAGGTGCCTCACGCCCCACAGGGCAGAGTGTAGATGAGGTGATCGGTTGACATCCTCGGTCGGTTAAGGGTGACATGTTACACCACCCGGTGTGAGCGTGAGCTGGCGTTACAGGCCGTTTTGAGAATCGGCCTCTTCTGACATCACAAGTGGGCGTGTCCACCTAGATGTGTGACGGATAGATGAGCAACGTTTACTTCGGATAGATGGATAAATGAGCGGATAGATGAGCAACGTTTATCAGCCTACTTGGGGTAGGCTGGTACACTGATCTGTCCAGAGCACATCTAGGTGGACACGCCCACTTGTGATGTCAGAAGAGGCAGGTTTTCGAAAACGGCTCATAGCGGCTAATCCCGCTCAATACTGGCGGCATAATATGTCACCTTTAAAAGGTTGGGATAAATCCAGGGCACATTTTAAAGTGTCTGAAAGTACCACAGGCGGGGATCCTGTGTGTTTCTAAATGTGTGCCTCTCGCCGTCTCCCAGCACCCTGTCCCCCCACCAACGTCAACAGCTCCATGGACTGCCTCTCCAACATCGCCGTGGTGACGTGGAGCGCCTCGGCCGGAGCCGAGTTCTACACGGCCGCCGTGATGGACTGGCAGGGCGGGTTCACCTGCATGTCCTCCTCGGAGCAGTGCGGCATGCCCAACCTGGATTGTGGGCAGAACTACACCGTCACCGTCACCGCCTCGCGGCAGAACTGCCCCTCGGAGCCCAGTGCCCCCAGCACCCTGCAGTCAGGTAGGGGGCCGCCCCACGCACCATCAGCTCTTTGTCGGGGTCAACCATTACAACGTGTGGCCAGCTGGTGGGAGTTCACCCATGCATAACGTTTTCCCGGTTTCCGTGGTAACGCGAGGACCTCCCCCACCGTTCAAGAGATCGGGGTCACCTAGACCAGTGATTCCCAACCGGGGGTACGCGGACCCCTAGGGTGTACGCAAGGGTATTGCAGGGGGTACGCAGAAAGATTATAAATTAGCCTACAGCATCCCAAAAAAATTATTATGAATTTTAATTAGCCCATAAGTCTATTTTGGCATGCGCGATTAACAGTTTTTCCTCAGTGATTGTAAAACTACAATGCACACATCATATGAAAAGTGGCGGCATCAGATGTATCAGACGTCTGTAGTTCACGTTTGCGCTAAAAAAGCAAAAAAAGGTTCTTGTTGCGGTTGCGCGCAAAGCTAGCTAAAAGCTTTTGAAAGACAAGCAAGCTCAAGTTTTTCATTAAACTGAATAAAATGTATTTTTTTTTCACTCACAATATTGTATATATTATTTAAATGAGTAGTTGGATTAGATATAAAGACAAAGAGTTAAATATAAGTACACATTAAGGCGAATAATCCACATGAGAGAGGAGGGTACTTTTAACATGGAAACCAGCTCAAGGGGTACACTGGTCAAAAAAGGTTGGGAACCACTGACCTAGACAATTTCATGTTTTTCCTTGCATTCAAGAGTTTTCAGCTGTGCTAACGTAAAGGGTTTTATAATCCTAAATCAGCCTTTTAACAGGATGAGCTAAACAATGGACCACCGGAACACAAGAGTGATGGTGGCTGGAAATGGGCCTCCTTACACCTGTGTAGATATTCCATAAAAACTCAAACGTTTCCAGCTAGAAGTCATTTACCGCATTAACAATGTCTGGACTGTATTTCCGATGAATTTAATGCTATCTTCATAGAAAAAAACATTGCTTTTCTTTAAAAAAAATAAGCACATTTCTAAGTGGCCCCAAACCTTTGAACTGAGCGTATGTATCATGAAGGTCCAGCCGAAGAGCCCTCACCACTAGATCCAGTCTCCCTTCAGACCCTCTCCCTCGGTGTCTCTCTCTGCAGTGCCCTGCCTCCCCAGCGGGGTGGACATCATGATGGACTGCTCCGCCCAGGAGGCTGCAGTGTCCTGGAACCCCAGCCAGGGGGCGCTGTCCTACGCCGTGTCAGCCATGAGCGCGCTCGGGGAGACGTCGTCGTGCGCCAGCACAGGCCCCGGCTGCACGCTGACCAACCTCACCTGCGGCCAGTCGTACCGGGTCCAGGTGTTGGCCCTGGACGACATCTGCTCCAGCCTTCCCAGCCGGGCGGCCATGTTTAGCACAGGTAGCCATGGAGGACGGCGACGCGTGATCGGCCGTATCGGCTCACCGTCTCTCGCTGCGTTATACTCGGTTTATGGAATTCATGAGTCATTTGGCTGACAGAATGAATGAGATTGAGGATCCATCATTAGGCTGCCTCACATGTTCCCCTGGCCCCGCACCTGCAGTCAAAGCTAAACAACTTAGAGGTGACATATTGACATATTATACCAGCAGGCGTGAGTGGGATTAGCCGCTACAAATCGTAAAAATCTGCCTCGTCTGACATCAGAGGTGGGCGTGTCCACCTAGATGTGTGCTGGATAGATCAGTCTACCGGCCTACCCAGTGGACTGTGGTAAACGTTGCTCATCTATCCGTCACACATCATAGGTGGACGCGCCCACCTATGATGTTGTTTGCTATGGCTAATCCCACTCACAGCTGGTGGTGTAACATGTCACCTTTAAGACGGAGGACCTAATGCCTCGAGGGCCCTGTCTCTCTGTCCGCCCAGAGCCCTGCCGGCCTCTGATCACGGCCACGGTGCTGGACTGCTACACCGACACGGCGCTGGTGGAGTGGACGCACTCGGAGGGCGCCCTCTCCTACACCACGACAGCGCACTCGGACGGCAACCATGTGGTCAACTGCACTACCAACCACACCAACTGCGAGCTGGGACCCCTGAAGTGCAGCCAGACGTACACGCTGAGCACCGTGGCCTCAGGCGACACCTGCGACAGCGATGTCAGCGGCAGCGTGCAGCTCACCTCCGGTAGGCCGGCCAAATTGAATGTATACATGAGGGAGCGATTCTCCACAGGTGAAACACCTGTTTGGATACCGTGGTGGTTGTCATGGCCGATAAGGTGCTTTGTACACAAGCCGTTTGGATCTCCGGTGAATTGAAAGCGATGGTGCGATGGCAAAGCAATTGTTGGATTCCCCAACCTTCGGTTTCTATATTATTTAACATGACCGTGCAGAGTTCTCCAAAGGTACACCACAGTTAGTTCTCCAGCCGTTCTTACAGAGCGGCTCGTGGAGCCAGGGTGAACCCTGAGGCTGCTTACTGTCGATGTCGCTCAGAAGGCCGGTTCCATCGGGCGTCGTTCCCTCTCACTCCTCCTCATCCCCCTCCTCAGTGCCCTGCCCCCCGTCGTCGGTGGTGATGGAGGAGGTCTGCTCGGCCCACATGGCTCACGTGACCTGGGACCCGGTGGTGGGTGCGGACTCGTACCTGGTGCAGGCCTTTGGTGTCCAGGAGCACTTTGTCCAGTGCGCGACCGTCTCCGGGGCGTGCACGCTGCGCGACCTGCTGTGTGGCTACACCTACAACGTCACCGTGCTCGCCGTCAACAGCGTGTGCAACGTGTCTGAGAGCGCCGTCTCCGTGCTGCCGGCAGGTGGGTCTCTGCACGAGAGGGACAGTTCACAGGCTGTCCTGGCCGCTCGATTTGTATTTTACTGTTTTAAATCTCAGTGTTTGAATTCCACCTAAAACAGTGGGTTCACCGACTCTTTGGGCTGACAGGCTAACCTTATGACCCGCATGATTACTTCTATAAACCAGCCTGATCACAGTGAGCGTGTTCTCCACACTGCCTGGCGTGGAACGAGCAGTCTGTCAGCAGCAGGGGGGGTTAGCGGACAGAGTGGGCAGAGTGTGGAGTCATGACCCCACCTACTCTGGCTCTCATTGGCTAGTAGTTGCTGATAACTTGGATGAGAGCCGGACCCCCCCCCCCACTCCCCCAACGTGGACCCCCTGTTTGAGCTTTGCTGAAAGGTGAGGAGCTTGTACCCCGATAACCCCGTTGCTCTGCGTGTTCCAGAGCCCTGCGCCCCCCACCTGGTGCAGGCTGCCCTGGACTGCGAGTCGGGGGCCGTGGCCGTCTCCTGGGAGGCCAGCCAGGGGGCTCTCTCCTACACCGCGGTCGCCCAGGGCAACGGAGGATACTCCGAGGCATGCAACACCACGGGCACCACGTGTCAGTTCCGCGCCCTCCCGTGCGGCCTGCCCTACAGCGTCTTCGTGAGAGCGATCGGCGAGGACTGCAGCAGCGCAGATAGCACAGCGGTGCAGATCGACTCAGGTAAAGTGATGCCCCCTGGAGTTAATAGCACAACCGTAATGCCCCCTGGAGTTAATATCACCACTGTAATGCCCCCTGGAGTTAATAGCACAACCATAATGCCCCCTGGAGTTAATAGCACAACCGTAATGCCCCCTGGAGTGATGATCACCACTGTAATGCCCCCTGGAGTTAATAGCACAACCATAATGCCCCCTGGAGTTAATAGCACAACCATAATGCCCCCTGGAGTGATGATCACCACTGTAATGCCCCCTGGAGTTAATAGCCCAACCATAATGCCCCCTGGAGTTAATAGCACAACCGTAATGCCCCCTGGAGTGATGATCACCACTGTAATGCCCCCTGGAGTTAATAGCACAACCGTAATGCCCCCTGGAGTGATGATCACCACTGTAATGCCCCCTGGAGTTAATAGCACAACCGTAATGCCCCCTGGAGTTCATAGCACAACTGTAATGCCCCCTGGTGTTAATATCACCACTGTAATGCCCCCTGCAGTGAACATCACCAGCATAACATCTCATGGGACGGTGACAGGTTTCCTTCATTTCATTCACTATCTTCCGTTTGTTGGGCGCAGTACCGTGTAAGCCCCAGCGGGTGGCAGCAGTGATGGAGTGCAGCAATGACACCGGCCTGGTGTCATGGGAACAGGCCGAGGGTGGGCTCTCGTACCAGGTCCGTGCGTTCGGCGCCGACGGCCACGAAGTCGTGTGTAGCAGCACCGGCGACCTCTGTGAGCTACCCAGCATGCACTGCGGCCAGCTCTACAACCTGACCGTGACGGCGCTGGACGGACAGTGTGACAACGTCAGATCCAGCCTCAACCTGCAGTCTGGTGCGTGAAGTGTGTGTGTGTGTGTGTGTGTGTGTGTGTGTGTGTGTGTGTGTGTGTGTGTGTGTGTGTGTGTGTGTGTGTGTGTGTGTGTGTGTGTGTGTGTGTGTGTGTGTGTGTGTGTGTGTGTGTGTGTGTGTGTGTGTGTGTGTGTGTGTGTGTGTGTGTGTGTGTGTGTAAGCACCGCAGAGCGGTCCCTGCTGAAATACACAGCAGAATTGCTGTGGTCTTGAAATATTTACTCCTGACATTAATATTTGTGATGATGTTAACCTAACTTCATCGTCAAGTGCTAATTTTAAAGAATATTTGCCGAAAGAATTCGAATTTTGAATTGAATCAATTTTGTATGTGTGTGACAGCACACACATACAACATAAACAAGATCATAAAATAAAATATCCAAATGGATAATATGGACGATAAAATACATAAAATATAAAAAGATATGCTTTGGAGAATGTGTGACATGACGGTAGTGCAAATAAGTACTTACAGACGACTTAAAAACGTTGTAAACCATGTCCCCGTCCCCCCCGCGCTCCCCCAGCTCCCTGCAGGCCCACCAACGTGCGCACCTCGATGCCGCCGTGCCCCTTCACCGAGGCCTCAGTGGCCTGGGAGCACGCCAGAGGGGCCCGGGCCTACGTGGTCCAGGCCGGGGGGGGCGTCTCCTGTAACACCACGGCCACCACCAGCTGCCAGCTGAGGGATCTGCTCTGTGGGCACACGTACAACGTCAGCGTGGTGGCCGGCGACGACGTCTGCAGCAGCCCGGAGAGTGCGGTCGCTCAGCTCAGCACAGGTATGAGTACACCTGAGGAGGCAGCCGTCCACCCAGCCTCGCGCTGCGTGGGGTGGCAGCTCGCGGCCAGTAGGGGGCGGTTTAAGAGCTGGAGAATATTAAAGGTGGCATATTATACCACCAGGTGTGAGTGGGAATAAATCTGCCTTCTCTGCCTGGTGGTATAGTACAGTATTTCACCTTTAAAAGAGCTAGTTTATGGTTAGTTATAACAAAGTATTCACTCCATTAGAGTTGTGTGTTATAGTGTTTACCCTCATGAACTCAAACGTGTTAGATATTGATTTGGATCTTGTATTGTCTGAATAATACTCAAATGCTGGCTTTCACGCTAGCAGTGAAGTACATTTTTCTGAGTTTTTCTGACTTCACCAGACTTTTCGGCAGGCATAACTCCCATTTACATTTAGGGGATTTTAATCACGCCTTAATCCAAATCGAATTTACAACCATTCATTCACACATTCACCCTCCGACGGCGGAAGTTGACCACGCAGGGCGACAGCCAGCGGGTCAGGGGCAGTCAGGACACCTCGACACGAGCCGGGGATCGAACGAGCCCCCTTCCGGTGTCCAGTCGGCCGGCTCTACCTCCTGAGCTCTGCCACTTCCTTGTGCTGACTCCTCCTCTGCCCCCCCCAGCCCCGTGCCCTCCCCAGGACGTGTCTCTGTCCATGGAATGCGAGACAGGTATCCTGACGGTGTCGTGGGCCCCCGACCCGGACGCAGACGCCTTCGTGGCCACGTTGGTGAGCGACACCTCGGCGCGTCACACCTGTGTCTCCGCCGGGACCGCCTGCTCCGTGGTGGGCCTGCCCTGCGGTCAGCGCTTCACCGTGTCCGTGGTGGCGGCGGGGGCGGGCTGCGAGAGCGAACCCAGCGCCCCCTCTGGAGATCTCCTCAGGTACAGCCCGGAGCTCGTACCCTATCCCCACGGACCTCCGGCATTACAAGTCACCGTCAAACTTTTGAGTCTCTTAGATTTACATTTAGATTTAGGGCGTTTAGCAGACGCGTTTATCCAAAGCGACTTACAACAAGTACATTTGCCAGAAGAAACAGAAACACCAATATATGGCTGTGGGTACAGTGAGGATGTTCATAGAACCGAGTGCCGAGCAGTAACCATCACTAGGTTAACCCATTCCCTGTACACAACAAGGACAGCTAGCATAAGATGCTACAAACTAAGTACTTTAAAACTGAGGGGGGACCGGACCTTTTGCTGTGGCTGCCCCCGCCTTTGGAACAAACTGCCACCTCCAATGAGAGATGCTCCTTCCGTTTTTAAATCGAGGCTCAAAGCACCCCTCTTCTCCCTGGCCTATCTTCCCCTGGTTGTGATGTTGTTTATTTCTATGTTTTTCATGTACTGTGTGGTGTGTGTTGTTTCATATGCCTTTTTGCCCCATGCACGGCACTTTGGCCTGTGAAAACTGTTTTAAAATGTGCCTTATAAATAAATGTTACTTTACTTACTTACTATAACTGAGTACGACACACAATAACGGCGTACACTCGCCCTCCCTCCCTCCCTCTCCGGGGCCCTGCAGCACCGTGCGTGCCCCGGAACCCGGAGGGCCGGCTGGACTGCGTCACCAACTCCGCCTGGGTGTCCTGGGAAAACTCGGGTGGCGCCCTGCACTACACGGCGCACACGCAGGCGCTGACCGGGGACCACAACAGCAGCTGCTCCGCCCTGCCGTCCGACGCCTCCTGCAGCATCCCACACCTCAAGTGCGGCACGGAGTACGTCTTCCATGTGGTGGGGGCCAACGACGTCTGCATGGGGGGCTACAGCAACAACTTCACGCTTGAAACAGGTGCCCACCAAACACACAGCCTATGGGCGCCTGTCACGTAAAGAGCACACCTCAAACAGTGTTTGCAGTTTGTGTTTCCTTACATCCTGTAGCGGGCCAGTGGGTTTCCACGCCACCAAGTCAAACAGATGTAACGACACCACACACAGAGAGCAGTTCAAAAGGGTCATTTATTTACAGAGTAAATAGTCTTCAACCGGGGAAAAAGGTAATCTGAAGTCCGTAGTCCAGGTGTCTCTCTCTCTAGCCATACTGAGCTTTCAGGCGATCACACAGATCTTGCTAGCCCTAGCCCTAGCCCTAGCCCTAACTCTGGCCTGTGGTAGCCTGCTCCCCTCTTCAGCAGCGAGCACTCTGTCTTGATGGCCATCAGGCCTGCCTCGTTAAGGTGAGGAAGTCCATGTATGGCTTGGGGGTGGAGTCAGCAGGTTGCCAGACCTACCACTCCCCTCACTACTCCCTGGCGTCTGCCGCAATACATTTACATTGTTTACTATAACACTAATTAAAGGTAACTAAATCCTATGATACTATTTTCTCAATATTACACCTGCTTTGAATTGATGTCTCAGACAGTTTTTCTAAACAGAGCGTAGGACTTGTGGAACACAGCAGTGAACTTGACAACATGGACTTTGAGGGACCCTGGAGAGCCCAAATGACCCAGCCTGGTTATTTTCTGACCCTTCAATGAAAGCGTTTGTCTCGACAGAGCAGGGATCCACACACAACTACACCACCAACCTCATTTGTGCATTTGTCACCAAATTGTTGCCGATGTAGAAAACCAGATTTAAAGTCTCGGTACTTTAAAGTAGCGGTAGGTTAATCCTACCTGTGACTTCATGCTAGCCGGAGCTGTTGCTAAACGACCATAACCTTGACCTGCACCCTCCCACGTCACCCTCCCACGCAGCCCCGTGCTCCCTGGAGAACATCACGGCCGTCCACGAATGCGGCAGCAACCGGATCCTGGTGAGCTGGGAGAACACGCCGGGCTCGCCGCAGTACGTGGTGACGGGCGAGGCCAGCAACCAGTCGCTCATCTCCTGCAACAGCACCTTCAGCTCCTGCGAGCTGCAGGGCGCCGCCGTGCGGCATGCAGTACACCGTCATGGTGTCGGCCTCCTCCGACAAGTGCAGCAGCCTGCGCAGCCCGCCGATGGACGTCACCACGGGTAAGGGGGCGCGTCCCGCCACGAGCACAGAGGGGGGCGCTGGACAGACGCTGGCTCCCGTCGATCCGCTGCCTCATTCAGTTCACTGGTTCGCTTTTGCATCCAGCAGCTGCGGTTCTTCTTATTAATATTAAGCAGGAGAGGTGCAAACCCCTGAGTGGAAAATCTATTGTTTATGTTTTGAGTGAGTCAAGACCCTCTGCTCCTCCTCACCCCCCTCTCCCGTGCTCCTCCTCACCCCCCTCTCCCGTGCTCCTCCTCACCCCCTCTCCCGTGCTCCTCCTCACCCCCCTCTCCCGTGCTCCTCCTCACCCCCCTCTCCCAGCGCCCTGTGTTCCCCGGAGCGTGGTGGTGGGCCGGTCCTGCGAGGAGGACGGGGCAGTGGTGTCCTGGTCGCCGTCCCCCATGGTGAACTCCTTCCTGCTGACGGCGACCGGCGCCTCCGGGGACGTGCGGACGTGTCAGACGGCGCACGCCAACTGCACGCTGGCCCGGCTGCCGTGCGGAGAGGCGTACGCGGTCAACGTCACGGCCAGCGACGACGACTGCACCAGCGAGCCCAGCGTTGACGTCTTCTTCCAAACAAGTACACGTGTTCCCCTCCTGGCGCTGCAGCAGTACATCAGACCAGGGGTCGGCCAGCCACAGCACGCGTGGGCTTCTACAGTCCAAAGCGCAGCGATTTATGGGATATGTATTCTGAAAGATATTAGATCAAACATATTCAAATGAACTGCAATTTACTAGTGACACAGCAGTTATATTAGTAAAGAAATATGGCAGGACATTCAAAATGTGACGACCCCTGAGTTAGTAACTTACCGTAGTTTGGTGACGTGGTTTGAGGTGAACCATAACACAGCTTCACTGGTCGGTGGTCTCTGACAGCGTTCTGGCTCCTCTCTCTCTGCCCTCAGTGCCGTGCCAGCCCACCCAGCTGTCCGTGGACTACCAGTGTGAGGCCAACGAGTCGGTGGTGTCCTGGACGCCCAGCGAGGGCAGCCTGCAGTACCACCTTTACGCCAGCCCGGAGCTGGGGGGCGCCCCGATGGTCTGCAGCACCCCTCACACGTCCTGCCGCATGGCGCTGGAGTGTGGCCGCGTCTACAACCTGTCTGTGGTGGCGTCGGACGGCCTCTGCAACGGCTCCTTCAGCGCCCCGCTCCGCTTCGGGGCGGGTAAGGATTCCCCCTCCTCCCACCAACGCACACACACACACACACACACACACACATTTGTTTATCAAGGTTTGACTCATTGCGAAGAAAAATATCTCTGCCATGGGTGACTTGGCCAACATACTTCCATAGCATGCACGCATCAATACACACACACGCACGCACACACACACACGGCCACATGCACATGCATATATATTATTGTATTTTACACTATCTAATGTATTCAATAAATGATAAACAATGCAAGTTTAACATTTTTTTCTTTACATCTTTGCACACATTTACATTGTTTACTATAACACTAATTAAAGGTAACTAAATCCTATGTTACTATTTTCTCAATATTACACCTGCTTTGAATTGAGGTCTCAGGCAGTTTTTCTAAACAGAGCATAGGACTGGTGGAACACAGCAGTGAACTTGACAACATGGACTTTGAGGGACCCGGGAGAGCCCAAATGACCCAGCCTGGTTATTTTCTGACCCTTCAATGAAAGCGTTTGTCTCGACAGAGCAGGGATCCACACACAACTACACCACCTAACCTCATTTGTGCATTTGTCACCAAATTGTTGCTGATGTAGAGAAACAGCTTTAAAGTCTCTCTGTTGGGATCTCGGAACTATGAACTTGAAGGCATGTATTCAGGCCTCAGACCCCAACGGGCAGGGTGTTCACAGGTCTCGTCCTCTGCCCCCCCCCCAGCCCCCTGCGCTCCAGACAGCGTGAGGGTCCGCGTGCGGCTGATCGACGGCATGCAGTTGGCCATGGCGACCTGGCCTCCGCCGTGGCCTGTCACGTCCCGGTGGAGTACTTGGTGTCTTTGGAGGGCCGCATCCAGGACGACCCGCAGGCCCGGGTGGACCTGTGGTCCTACCCCACGGACCGGCTGTACTACGAGTTCCCCCTGCCCTGCAGCACGGTCTTCAACCTCACCGTGCGGTCGGTGAACAGCGGCGGGGTCAGCGATCCCAGCCTGCGCTTCCACGGCCTCACGGGTCAGTACGTCGCTGAACGCTCGACAGACGCACACGTCTGGTTATGGTCGGCCCTCGGGGGGTCCAGCGAAAGGGACTCGCACAGCAGCACGGCGGGGTGTGCTGCAGGACACCGTCAAGCCCTACACTACCATACACTACACTAACCCTACACAACCCCTACACTACACAACCTAACCATATGATAGGATGACGCTCATGGTCTTATTTATCTAAAAAGGTCAATGAGTGATGGATGTGGTTTGTGATTGACGGAGACAGGGTTTGATGCTTTTACTAATAGAAGCCCCCGCCCCCCCTCCAGCTCCTTGCCCTCCTGCTGATGTGCGGTACAGCAGAGAGGCCTTCGACCAGGTCTCGGTGTTCTGGGACCAGTCGGTGTTTGCCACGTGGTACACTGTGTACAACAGCTCGGGGGCGATTTGCAACACCAGCACAGTGTTCTGCCAGTTCCTCCAGGCAGACCCAGACAGTCTGTGGGTAACCGCGAGCAACGCAGTGGGAGAGAGCGACCCCAGCGCCAACGCCACGGGTACACACTGAGAATCTAAAATAACACCACTACTTCGCATCAGAAATAATGCTAATTATATAAATCATTTAATAATAATACAATGTATGTTTTTAATGGTAGGCACATTCCTTTGCATGGTTTTCCAGAGAGTCTGGCGTTCCAATGAATGACTCCTTCTAACCCGTCCTCAGGGCCAGTGTCCGTTCGTGGAAGACGGGATCTGCGGAGCGATGAAGTGGCAGCCGGGAGTCAGAGCGGTAAGCTGCACTAACAGCTCTCCATCCCAGCCTGTGGAACACACACGTGCATCAGAAGGCTCCTTTTGTCAAATATACAGATACATTGATTGTTAAGCTGCATGCATGAGCCCCCGTGCCTTCCACTTGGAGTCCTCAAAGGTCAGACCATGAGATGAAACGAATGCATTATAATTTCATTTTCATTTCATTTATTAACTTAAAGGCCAGTACACTACACACATCTACATTTCTGTCGATGTGCCGGTGTTAGCCAGGAGGCTCATTTTCAACGGTAGTCCTTTGGCCAGATGTTAAGCTAGGTATTAAGACAAATGTCTCGCCCGTCCCAGCGCTCAGCACCCCCGGCTTGGTGCGGCTGGAGGCGCGGCCCGCGGCCTCGCTGTACGTGGAGTGGACGGCCGTGCAGGACGCCACCCTGTACACGGTCATCGTGAAGCAGCCCAGCGCCACGCGGCCCGCCGTGGTCACCACCGTGGACACCGAGTACACCACGGTCGGCGGACTGGAGCCCCTCACCCTCTACTGCGTCACCCTAGCGGCCAAGAACGCCCTCGGCCAGAGCCCCTACTCCACGCCCCAGTGCCTCACCACCGGGGCCCCAGAATGATGCACCCCCCCCCCCCCCCCCCACCATCCTAGCCCTGTGCACATTGGACTGAAGCCAGTGACATGTTTAATGTCTCCCCCATTTTTACTGGTTGAGAGTAGATGGATGAAAATTAGGAGAAAAACATTGATTGGCAAAAGTATGAATAAGGATAATATTATGGCTTCTTAAAAAGGATTAGTATTTCTTTGAAAACCTAAGACACCAAAAATAGCTGTTACGGTTTTCTCTTATGAGTTGTATGGTCTAACTTAATGAGTTAATGAGAAATCAAAGAGTCTTCTTTTTAGCAATAGGTTCTGTTTATTTCCTCATGTAGAATCATTCGGCAATTAGTTCTCTTAAGAAGGTTTTGCTGAAATGATATTTATCGCAAATGGTAATATATTTTTGGACATGGGCAAAAATCATTACTTTCTATGCATCTTAGTTCTCCAGCTGATTGTTCAATCAAATGCTGTACACAGAGTGACAGTAAAGCTAATGAAAGCAAATACATTGGTAATTTATCAAGATTTTTTTTTAAACCATACTGTGTATTATATCTGATGTACTATAAATATATATGTCTTCTCTCATTTTATGAACAGAGCTGTCTAAATGGCTACCTGGTTGCCTGGAAATAATAAATAAAAAGTCTCTTGCTGCACCTGTTTTATTTATCACTCGCCATGGCAACTGCTTCATGGTTGCTATGACACTGCTACGACACTGGTAACAAAATTAGGAAATTATACACAATCAAAAAAATCTACTTAGAAGGCTGATAAGTTCTACATTTATATAACATTTATATAATTGTGCACTGTTTAAAAAAAATAACATATAGGCTTAAATACTGACAAGGGCGCAAACAAAAATGAAACTTTGTTTGGAAGCGTATTTGATCTGTAGACCTTCCTATCAAACGATGGGGACGGTCGGCATGCGCATGCGCAGAGACCCTAGGAAGCCCAAGCGCATCATAAATTAATAATAATACATTTAATTGAGAGGCGCCTTTCATGACACCCAAGGTCACCTTACAAAACATAAAATCATCATAAATCGTTCAAATCAGGACATTGTGGAAAAACAAAAACAAAACAAACAAACTATCAAGACAGTGATCAGTTAGACGTCGCGTGCGGGTTTGAACAGGTGAGTTTGGAGTTGTGACCTGAAGGTTGTGATGGTGTCGGACTGTTGTATGTGAGCGGGGAGGGAGTTCCAGAGCCTGGGTGCTGGATGGATGAGGACAGGGGTGCTGTGGTCAGATGATTTGGGGCGGCTGAGTTCTGAACTATCCGCAGTCTGTTGATGAGTCTGGTGGGGAGGCCGGTGAGGAGGAGGCCGGGGAGGAGGGCGTTGCAGTAGTCTTATCTGTGCGTAATGTGACAAATGAGTGGACGATAGTTACGTATTGTAACTCTAGACTCTTTGAGAATTGGCTTCGCCTTTCAAGCGTCGGCCTTATTGTCCTTTAAATCGCTGAAAAAAGCTGTTTATTGGGAGCAGAACCTCCGCGGGCGCCCGCGTATATTGAGGCCCCGCTGGCCTGATTGAGCCCCCGCTGCCGGTGGCGGAGTCCGGCGATGTTGCGGAGGTGTGCAGTCCGGGTGATGTTGTGACTATGGGGGGTGAATGAGAGAGGGTGTTGTCCAGGATGACGCCGAGGCTCTTGACTTTGGAGGAGAAGGGTACTGGGAACCCATCGATGATTATGGGTGGAGCTGGGGTGCGTTGTGATTGGGTGGGGGTGGATTTGGAGCCGACGAGCAGGGCCTCACCAATGTGCCGTGGTCCAATATCCATACTATCCGTACTTACTAGTTTGAGTACGTAGGGCGATCCGATTCAGATCGGGCGGAAAATAAGTGAGTGCGGATAGTATACTTCGTTCAAGTGTACTCATGGAAGTATGGATACCGGAACACGGCAATGGACACGTGGCACCGAATTCCAAAATGGCGCCCATTCATTGCTATGTAAACTCATGCGTAGACCCCAAGGCCATTATTCGGAAAGTGATTCGTCAGTGGGCGGACTGGTTCAATCAGTTTGAGTTAAATTGGTTTGACCCTGGACTGTTGCGTTGGTTTGACCGTGGGTTGTTGAATTGGTTTGACCGTGGGTTGTTGAATTGGTTTGACCCTGGGTTGTTGAATTGGTTTGACCCTGGGTTGTTGAATTGGTTTGACCCTGGGTTGTTGAATTGGTTTGACCCTGGGTTGTTGAATTGGTTTGACCCTGGGTTGTTGAATTGGTTTGACCCTGGGTTGTGTAATTGGTTTGACCCTGGGTTGTTGAATTGGTTTGACCCTGGGTTGTGCGTCACGTGGCCGACGGGACCAGACGAGCCAGGCCAGCAACGCCACAGCAATTAAGACCTGACCATGGTGACCCGTTTCAACCCGTCGGTCAACACACAGAGGCACCAATATGTGATCGACTTTGTGAAGACACAGAAACCTAAAAAGGTGAGTAACACTGGGGATCCTGTGGCGATCACTGTAGCATCTGACGTCCCTTGGCTTTTACACATTGATCAATTCAGTACCATCGTCACTGATCTACCTTAACTTTTTTGTTGTGCACCAGGTTGTGGATTTGGGATGTAATGACTGTTCACTACTGAGGAAACTCAAGTTTCACCGTGAAATCGAACTACTTTGTGGGGTGGACCTTCAGAGTGCCTCGATGAAGAAGAAAATGTACATTCTAAAGACGATATTTTATTCGATTTCTGCACTATAACATTTAAATCCTTCACACACAGATAGAATTAACCAGAAATCACGTTTCACATGATCAGACCAGCTTGGAACTGTTATTTATTTGTAGGCATGAATTGGCACCGCTCCCAACTGACTACCTGCAGCCGGGAGCTTCTCCACTGAGCATTGAACTGTTTCACGGCTCCGTCACACAGAAGGATGCCAGGCTCCGAGGATTTGACCTGGTGACCAGCATAGAGCTGTAAGAAGAAGACCCTCAACTCCTCAACTCTAAAGGGCATCAGGCATCAAACTTCTTCTCTTGCACTCAGTGTGTAGCTAAAGTTATCTTAACATATTCTCACGCAAACAAATATAAAAGAATATATCTAGTCACTATATGTGTAAATATGTAAGGAATAATCACCGAGAGGCCGGGCAATAAACAGTTTGATATGCCCGGCTAGTGGACGGCTTACCGCCCGAGACGAAGTCGAGGGCGGTAACCTTCCGCGAGCCGGGCATATCAAACTGTTTATTGCCCTGCCTTGAGGTGATTATTCCGTTTATTCTACTTCGCGCCGGCCAACATAATAAAACAATTCATATACTTTAATAATTAGCCTTTTTCTTATTCGTATTGCATGCTTATTAAATGTATGCTGTTTAAATTCATCTCCCTCGAAAAGTAGTTCCCTTTAGACCTACGGTGAATACCGTTAGCTCAGCTATAGGTAACGCGTTTCTATAGCAACCACACAAGGTTGCAACTGATCACTAGTTTAACGACGTAGTTGTTACATTCGTATCAAGTCAGCTTTAATGACGATCGATCAAACATGCACTCCTTATTCCAGGCCTTATTTTTACAATGGACCTCATGTTGGAAATGTATTTGATAGCAAACGATGCAAGCGGCGTATTGATCTACTGTGCTCAGTCAGCAGCAAGTAGAGCCGACAATTCAGCGGGCAATACGCCGGATTAATGCACCCCTCCCAGCCAATCAGGATCGAGCATTCTTAAATGAAGTAGAATAAATAGTCATAATGTATACTGCATTGGCCTTTGAAGCCAACTTTTACATTTACAGTTACGGTATTTAGCAGACGCTTTTATCCAAAGTGACTTACAATAACTTAGCAACTTCTATGCCATATGGTAGATGCTAATACCTGTAAACAAATACAAGTAACCCAGAAGGTGGTGATTGTTCTGTTTTAAATGGCACACTTTACGTATCTGAACAGAATTGTGTTCATGAACAACTTGGAGAATAAAACACATTTTATTTGGACTTTATATAATAGGATTTTAATATGAACCTAGAAGAAAACACTAATTGAAATCGGTTGAGGAATGTAAACGTTATATGATGCTTATTGTCCAGAAGGAACACGTCTCCCCCTTTTCCGTTTCCGTTGTATTTGTTTACGGTCCTCAAATATGACGGCCTCGTCGACGTATCACAGCAACGCGTCCGTGCTTTGTATGGATGCTTTGGAAGGCATTACTTTTCCGTGTTTCTCACTTTGATCCCCCCCCCCCAGCATCGAGCACCTCCATCTGGACGACGTGGAGCGGTTCACTGAGGTGCTGTTTGGCTACATGACCCCGGGGACGGCCATTGTCAGTACCCCGAACGTCGAATTCAACCCGCTCTTTCCAAGAATGCAGGGCTTCAGGAACGCCGACCATAAGTTTGAGTGGACCCGAGCTGAGTTCCAGTCTTGGTTAGTGGTTGTCATTCACTTATGGGTAAGGTTTAATGGTTTGCCCTGTTTCTTGATATTCTACCGAAGAAAACTGATCGTGAACGGATGAAGCTTTCAGAAATAAGACACAAGATGTGGATTCAAACCGTTTGAACTCTTTGACAGTTTACTACTGGGGCCCGAGAGTTTTTGCCCCACGACACTCTTGCAGATGCCCCCTCCAGTCGAGCTCGTCGAGATAAACGTCAAGCGAGACAAAGTGAACCTCGCCGTTCACACCGATTCCTCTCTGCCTCCGCAGGGCCCTGAAGGCATGTGGGCGGTACGGCTACGAGGCAGAGTTCACAGGCGTGGGGCAGGCACTACCTCACCTGCACCTCCTGGTGGGCTTCTGTACGCAGATCGCAGTGTTCCGGAGGTTGTCCCGTGGCGGCGGTACCCCGGCGTCCAGCGACGACGCCGGGGAGGTCTTTTCATACACGCTTGTAAGCAGCGGTTTGAGGTGGCGTGACAGGCTAGGGTTAAGGCTGGCTTATATTTCTTTGTAAAGGTGTTTCCTGAATGTCTTGCCTAGCTTTCAATGGTTAATGAATTTGTAGTTTCAAAGATGCACCTTTTAGAATCCAGTCAAATTTGATGGGCCAGGCATTGCAGGGTTTGAAAACGGGGTGCCTCACCTTTCCTACTGGAAATAAAACCGATCAGCAAACCCGTCGATGGAAGTCATGGTAAACCGCCATCAGCTCAGGGATTCAGGCGGCCAGCGCTCAGCCCTCCCTGATGGCCGGTTGTCTGGGTGTTTCCAGCTCTACAGCGTGTCCTACCCCAGCCTGTGTGATAACAACATCCTTCGGGGGTGTCTGGTGAGGGAGGTCCTGTACTGGGCTCACCAGCTCTCCCGGAGGAGGTGTCTGGAGGAAGCGGAGGAAGGCTGGAGACACACACAGCCGGACAGGGCAGAGACGGAGCCGACAGGTGACCCGGGGGAAACCTGCAAACCTCTACGTTAAGAGGATGTTTTCTGGATGTTAGCTTCTCCATATGTTCCATGGCAACGCTGGAATTTAGTTTTTGCTGTCCTGTAAAACCTCTTGTCTGAACAGGAAGGCAACCATCTTGTTATACTTTTCAAAATCCAAACCGTTGTCCTTCTGCAGATGAGTTTGAGGAAAGTGTCTTTGACGGAGAGGGAACCCACGGATGGGAGGATATCAAGATGACCAGCAGAGGGCAGCTGGAGTCCTACCGACAGGGCCGGTACGGGATGCTTTGTTGTTGCTTTTTCTCACTTGGGTTTGTAAATGCACAATTGTTATTGCTTCAGTAATCGGTGCTCCATCTGTGTCCGATCCCATTATCAAAAGAAGAAACGGCTGCAGAAGGGAAGAGGGGATTATTTGCTCTAGAAGTTTTCTGAGTTGGTTCATTTCGCTCTAATCAGCCCCGCCCCGTCTCCCACGGGGGCAGGTGTGTGTGTGTTCCTCTGCGCAGGGTGTGGTCCTGCTGCCCCCGAATCAGAGACCTGAGTGGATCTCTGGCTCGTCTGCGGATCTTCATAGCCGACGACCCGCTGGTCAGACTGAGCCAGGACGGCTTCGCTGTGGTTCTGGATGAAGGTATTCATGTCCCAAGGAGTCGTGTTGGCTTTAACATCTTTATACGCTGCACTGACCCCCTCATGTACTGCTCTCATGGTGAATCTATGCATTATGATGCCAGTGATAACCGTGTTCCTCTGCGTTCTCCTCAGAGCAAGAGGTCAGCGAGGAGGAGGTGGAGAACACCGGAAGAATGGACCCAGCCTGCCAGCATGCAGTGGAGGAAGAGCTGTGGGACAGCCTCTGATCACCCCCCACGGGTATACCAGGCCTTCTCTAAGCTCATCAGTGTTCTAGCCTGGAAAGCAGTTCTGTAGTGTTACGCTAATAATTCACAATATCTTTAATGTCAAATTGTACCCATGACACGCAATTTAAATTGCAGGGAGAAAGAAACTCGTGAGGTAGAGCGGGTTGACGGGTAACCTCGAACCTGCTAGTTCGATTCCCGGCCCCTCCTAGCTGAGTCTTGACGCCCCCCCCTGACCGCTCAAAGACCAGCCTCTGTGGTCCAGGAGACGCGCCCCCTTTTGAGTGACCACATATCCTCCTGCTTCACACACCCAATATAAAAGTTACACTTCCAGGAAAACCATCCCCCAATAAAGACCTGTTCTTGAGACACTGCAGTCGTTGTTTTTTTTTACACTTTTTAATTAAACAGTGCATGGTACACAACCAAAGCATACAGTAGTACACTTGTTAAAAGTAAGTAAAACGTTGGTCAAAAAGAACTTGCTCTGCGAAAGGGGAGAAACACGACACTGTCGAGACAGCGAAAGAACGCCACTTTACAGAAGAATACAGTCAACAGCTCCATTTATAAGCACAGCTTCACAGAAGAGAAGAAGCAACCATGTTTGTAACAACATGTTCAGTACCAGAATCAGCCCGTCTCCACGGGAACAACAAAACAAAAAAAGAAGTGATTCATTTTCCTCGATACAAACAACAATGTAATAACGGCAATCAGGCTCCGAGTGTTACTTGGTGAATATGCAACTCAGCGGATGTATCGGTGACATTTGCAAACACTAATGAATCTCGTTACTTCAGATGCTGAACGGTTAAATCAAAACAGGTTCCTTCCAACAAAAGGCATTTCTCAAACCAAAGGATGGCACAGATGAGTGGATGAATTACAGAGTGTGGTCATTTGACCGAAGCCCTGGGGAGAGGAGAAGGAGACGTCTACTGAAGACCATGGCCACACAGAGTAGTAATATGCAACACAGCTTTCCCGACATACAAAAATATGGAGACACAAATGTACACATTTTACCACAACGTTAAGCGGGTTAAAGTACGACATTAATGACACTTTGTGCAGAGGGATTTAAATACGTTAAATACGTAACTCGTGGTTATGGTTGGGGCGTGTATAACGGCCCCTGCTATGGCTTTGTCAAAGGGGACGGGGAAGAACCCTTGTCACTGGTTAACACCGTGTGAAGTTCTGTGAACATGTCTGTGAGAACAGGCCCAACGAGGGGCTCTGGGGTTGTTCCATAGACGTGATCCCTTAATCTTGTAGCTTATAAATGTGGCTGGATTGGGAGGAGCACAAAAACAAAATAACGAGCATAATGGATTGTGTTTTTCAGCAACACGTGCTAATGTAGTGCTTCTGCGGCGCTTCACTATGAGAGGTGTTTATTACGGGGAGTCATGTGTCGCTCATTTATGGCAGCAGACTGACGAGTCCTCGTCTGAATGCGGACCACTGTCGAAACTGAACCGCCGCCGAGAATGTCTGAGACATGAAGCTTTGCTTACATCATCGGTGTCAAGTCACCAGAGAACAGCTAAACAGTGGTCTTACCACAATGGAGGCGGCTTACTGCAAGACATCACTGTGTGTCAAAACACCAGCCAGAGAGTGGCGGGAGGGCATACCACTTCCAAGCACTGTACAGATGAATATAAAATACTATGTTTTTTCTTATTTAAACGCTAGTCCAGAGACGTCACTGTGCCAAAATAAAATCATGGACAGCTTATGGAATGTATTGTGGTGAGGGGCATGGAATAGTGCCCCCCCCCCCTCTGCTAATCAATAGCATTACTGACACCTGGCTCAGTAGTGGGGAAAAGAGGGAAACCGTCTAATTACTGCCTCATATGAAAAGGTGCGTGATTACGAGAGGTCTATTGTCATGGCCTTCAGCGGTCAAACATTTGGTAGGATTCAATCTGCTAAAATATATTGGCGGATAAACATTTAGGTGGCCCCACCCCTTACAACCGACCCAGGATGTCCAGCCTCTGCTTGACCACCAGAGGGCACTGTCGCAGTGGGCCTCTGCGTTCTGCTTGACCACCAGAGGGCACTGTCGCAGTGGGCCTCTGCGTTCTGCTTGACCACCAGAGGGCACTGTCGCAGTGGGCCTCTGCTGGTCATTTTGAATAGAAGACAAAGCAAGGTGTTGCTCAGATATGTGTGTGTGTGTGTGTTGGTAGGAGACACCGCTACTGTTCCTGGGGTGGTGGACGATTGGCTCAACGTTTGATGACCACCTGCTCGTACGCTCCGGCTCCGACCCTGTGAGGGGGAGGGGGGGA
Organism: Melanogrammus aeglefinus; assembly: GCA_900291075.1. Classification (NCBI taxonomy): domain Eukaryota; kingdom Metazoa; phylum Chordata; class Actinopteri; order Gadiformes; family Gadidae; genus Melanogrammus; species Melanogrammus aeglefinus. Next base: position 243,064 of record OLKM01000428.1, read on the forward strand.
GAGGGGGAGAGGGCAATTAGCCACCGTGGAACAGAGGCTCACAATGCAGGCTACTGTTCTCTCCCCCAGGAACAAAGGAGTACAGTACGCACAACTACACTCAATGCAAAACATCAGCTGCTTGGGAACAGAAAAGCAAAAACATGGGTTCAGAGCAATCTTTTTTTACATGAAAATACGCTTAAATAGTTTGTTTGCCACAACGTAAATTACACAGCTAAGACTGTAGTTTCTTGGACAGCTAATACTATAGTTAGGTGACAATTAAGACTAGCTACTTGACAGCTGGTTCTTAGCTCTAACGCTTGCTCCCAATGGACGATATTGACAATGGGAGGGGGAGATAGAGGGAGGGAGAGGGAGAGGGAGAGTGATAATTGCCCCCCACAGAGCACTGCTCCACTCACCTGGTGGGCAGGTGATGACTTCCGAGGGCTGTGCTTCCTCCCGGCCCCACGAAAAGACGCAGGCCCTCTTCTGAAAGAGAGGAGACAATAGTTGAGCCAAATTCAGTTAGTGGAGAGTGGACGCGCATTAGGTCTTCAGGAGCCGCCGGTTGCCAGGCAATCTAAAAATAACCCCCGTATTGACGGTGGCACAACTCCCTATTCGTCAGCGATGGGAGACTTCTCGAGAGGGAGGCTGCGTCGGGATTGGCCGACTTCCAGAGGACACAGTGACACCAGCATCGGCCTGCAGTGTTGCCAGATTGGGTGGGAAATCTGGCCCAATCTGGCAACACTGGTAGCCTGACACCTATCCTTGTTTAACACCAGAGACACTGCTTTGGTTATTATCCCTTACATAACGGCTTTATTAAGTTGGTGACTGTGACTATAAAAGATATATATAACATTCCTGCGTTCAAGTATCTCTAAACGACGGAGGCTCAGTGTATCTCTAAAGGACGGTGTCCTCAGTGTTTGGCGGCGGTTTGGGGGTGCTGTGGGGTTACCCTCGGCGCTGGAGTCCAGCAGGCTGGGGGTGAAGTCCTGTCCCTGAAGGATCTTCTCCACCACGTCGTCGGCGTCCACCCGGGTGTCGTCCATCCTCTTCAGCTGGGACTCCATGGAGTCCTGCTTCACTGGGTGTCTGCTCAGGGGGGGGGAGACGCTGCTGTAGCCATAGCTCCACAATAGAGTGTGTGTGTTTGATAGATATAGAGACAATAGGTCCCCTTTAAATACTATCCCCCCCCCCCCTGTGTCCCGGGGTCTCCCCCCAGCGCATCCATCCCTCTGACGGCTACAACCGGAGCAGCACCACCCACCTGTTGAGGCGCTCACAGGACGAGGCGCTGCGGACCGGGGTGGCCCCCCCCGGGGTGCTGGAGGAGGAGGGGGGCAGGGCGGGGTGCGCGGGCAGGGCGTGGCAGGGCCTGCTCTCCCGGTCGTCGGCGGGCTCGGGGATGCTGCCGATGCCCGTGGAGGTGCTGCCCACCGAGTGGTTCCGGCGGTGGTTGAACTCTGACAGGCTGGAGGAGCGCGAGTGGCCTGTGCTGTAGCCTGCAGAGGAGCAGCAGGGGGGCTCCGTCAGGGCGCTAGAGCGGCCATTAAAGAGTCAAACATCAACATGGCAGCATGCGCTGAGTTAGTGTGTAGAGTGTGTTGCAGCCACAAGCAGCAGCACATCACATTTATTCAAACATCTTAAACCGAAGCACGCAGCAGAGTGGGAGATGTGTGTTGTTTTGCTTTTGTTAATCATTGCTATTCTTCAATTAAAATACTTAAAATATATATTTGTCATTTATATATTAAAACATTTTTTTGGATTAAAATCATTAATCGGGTTTGGTTTAAACAAATTAGAGATTTTATTTTTAGGCCAAATCGCCAGCCCTACTATGAGCCGTCCGTTTTTATTCTCTCTATGCTAATGAGAATCCAATTGTAGGAAAAATTTAAGTTTTAACAGTTAAATATTCACGTGTCAGAAGTCTTGATTTGGGAGCCAAGCAATCATCCGTATTTATATGGGGAAGAAATTTACAGCACACCTCTTTCAGTATACATTAAGGTATACTTTATCTTTATCTTATCCCTTCAGATTAGGTAGTTCGTCAAACAGATTAGGTCGCTTGTCTTCTTCAATCACATAATGCTCATAAAACTCCTGAACCTAACAGTGTTATTGGACTGGCTGTACAGGCTCTACTACTGCCTCCTCGGCCTACTATAACAGGGATTTGATCCGCCTGGAACGGCAGATTGGGGGCAAAGATCTGAGCATTTCTCATTGATGGATTGTAAATGGAAAAGGAGGATAACTCAATCTCTGTCCTCTCTTCTAAGGTTCCCATCCATCAGTGGTGGAGCTGGAGCTCCCCGTGTCTCAAAGAGCTGGCTATCATTATGTTTTGGGGTTTTTATGCGGCAGAATCCCTTTTGATTCTGGAGGTGACTGACCAAACATGCTCAGAGACGTCAGCACATCGTCCTGAACCACTTCATTGTCTACTCTACAACAGTCCAGACCAGTACCAGTACTTGGCATCAACCCTCCATGGTGATACAAGGCCTCGATACAATTAAGTGACCAAAGGAAAACGCCTTCAAAAGGATTGTCTTCATTTCCAGAACGGCCCCCGTCACACCACACTAGAGAATGTGATCCAACCACCGGCCGAGGACACAAAGGAGGTCTGTGGATGGAGGGGCCGGCCTGCTTAGTACACACTGAGGTGGAAACCGGAGAAGGGCAACAGAGGACAGCCACGGAAAGACGGTAAACAGGAAGACCCCCTCACCCCACCACCACCACCACCACCACACCACCACCACCACCACCACCACCACCACCACCACCACCACCTTCAAATACCATCGGAATCACCTGGCGTGATTCAGCCATCGGCGGTCTTTCAACACACGGATCCCCCGGGTCTGAAGTATAAAAGGGGAACTCCAGCGGTTAACCACTTTCAGGGTCCCTTTGGGGACCCAGGGAAGGGTCTCAACACGTGTGATTGTGCCGTTTAGAATAGGAAGGACACGTTTTGCATCACTTTTGTGCGACGTCAGGTGGCGAAGGTATACTGTGTTTTGACGACAAGCTGATTTGGGGATAATAAAAATGAGTATATGCTACACGTGAACCTCCCAAGATGGATGCCGTTTGATTGGTTCGCTATCTCGGGATATTGGGCAATACCCAGGATTGAGATCTCAAACTTGGGATTTAGCCGGTCGTCTCGTCACGCTAATAAAGACAAATAAATCCCCGCAAAAAGTGTTCTCTTGTTTATTTTTGGAGTGTTCACGTGTAGTTTTATCCGAAAACAATTACGGTATTCAATAAATGGGTAACACTTTTAAGGTGCCATAATAAACAGCAAACTAGTCATTACCTAACCCTTTGTTAATATTTGTTAATTGTTACTAAAACATCTATTTGGTCAATAGTTTTTTTTCACTGACCAGAGTGTCGCTGGTTGGGGTTAGGGTGGTGTGTTGGGGTTAGGGTGGTGTGTTGGGGTTAGGGTGGTGTGTTGGGGTTAGGGTGGTGTGTTGGGGTTAGGGTGGTGTGTTGGGGTTAGGGTGGTGTGTTGGGGTTAGGGTGGTGTGTTGGGGTCAGGGCTAGGGTTATGCAAACTAATATTTCATTAATGATGAAAAAACTATTAACTTTAGTACAATTAACGAATATTAACAAAGGGTTAGGGTAATGACTAGTTTGCTATTTATTATGGCCCCTTATTATAAAGTGTTACCCATAACTGTTAAATGCATCGTAACACAGCGGCGCCGTGGTTGAGCCCCACGACAGCTGAGGCCGTGGATGTAGGGGCGCTGCCGGCCGACCCTCAGGGACACTACGAGGCCAGAGGGCGTGGGGGGGCCCCAGACAGAGGGCCCCCCGATGCCTCCAGCCCGTGGGGCTCTCCTGTCGGTCGGTGTGCGGGCAGTGCCAAAGCGGCGTTCCTCCTACCGGCCCGACGGCACGGCGAAGGGATGCACAACGTCTCATCGGTGGCCGCCCGTACGCAACGCAGTTTATTACACCGATTATTTTGGAAATTGGCACACAGTTTGTTTCCCTCTTTTCCCCCCCCCCTACCCGTACGGGGTCCCCAATGTGTGTAGTGCCCCGTTAAGTCTGTTGTGTTTCATTCATCAAGACGCCTCCATTTGTCTTACCGTTTGAATGCACCCTAAAACACACTGGACGCTGCGCCCCATGAAAACAACCTGGTGAGCCCGTGCTGCCCTGGGACACAGGCCGAGCCCGCTCTGCAGGAGGCACAGGTGTGAAACAGCCGGGGTTCAATGCACGTTGCACAATCATCGGGCATTCGAGTGGACCATCAATGTATTCTGACACTAGAACGTACTCATCCACACCGACACGATGCATGGAACCACATTCACGCCAATTCATTCTCATCATAAAGGAATTGGAAACATGAACACAAAAGTCAAATGGAGCCAGCGACATGTATGGGTCCCGTGGGACTCTGTGGGGGTCACAGTGAGGAAGGGTCCCGTGGGACTCTGTTGGGGGTCACGGTGAGGAAGGGTCCCGTGGGACTCTGTTGGGGTCACGGTGAGGAAGGGTCCCGTGGGACTCTGTTGGGGTCACGGTGAGGAAGGGTCCCGTGGGACTCTGTTGGGGTCACGGTGAGGAAGGGTCCCGTGGGACTCTGTGGGGGTCACGGTGAGGAAGGGTCCCGTGGGACTCTGTGGGGGTCACAGTGAGGAAGGGTCCCGTGGGACTGACGGTGTGCGGGCTACCTGAGAGCTTGGACTGCTGGCTGGCGTAGCTGGAGGTCCTGGAGTGTCCGCAGCCGGCCAGCTCCTCCGGGACGGAGCTGCACCTCCCCTCGCGGACCTCTGCAGGGTGTCACACCCCATCGTCAGTTTAACACGTTCTGCATGTATTTACCTGGATGTCAATTATGGCCCCGTGGCACCCCTTGACCATCCCTGGAAGGAGGGATCCCCTACTAGGCGTTTCTTCTCTAGATTTCTTCCTTGCTGATTCAAGGGGGTTCCTGCCCTTGTGGGGGCTGGGGTCAAGGGGGGTGTCATCAATATTTGGTCCGTTGAGCCCTTTGAGACTGTAATGGGGATTAAGGGCTATACAAATAAAATTTAATTGAACACACACCAGGACCAGTGAGCCCCGATCAGGGTCCGTGCCCCACCCGTCCACCCCATGCTAAGGCCTCTGTCACGTTAAAATTGTACCGGGGGCGTCAAATGACAAATGCTTTGCCCGCGTCAAATGACAAATGTCATTTGACGCGGGCAAAGCATTTGTCATTTGACGCGATCGCCCGTTTCGTGGGCAAATTTTTTTATTGTTTCGATTAAACAATTAAATACAATACAATATAAAGTAAAAACAATTGTATCGCTATCTATCTATACAGATAGCGATCCCTATCTGTATTATGTTATTTCGTCGTTTGGAAACATGTTTTCTGCATCGCGTCGTCTGTTGCCGGGCAGGTTGTCAGGATGTAAACAAACGATGACGTAGGCCGGTACAATTTTCGCCCCCGGTACAATTTTAACGTGACACCTCCACCAACCTCGCCAACTTAAAAACCTACCTTTTCTTTCTTGCTTTTAACATCCCTTAACACCCCCACCTTTCCCCATCGTTTTTCTTTTTTTTTTTTACTTTGTTTGGATTCTTACTACTACTTTTTATTTTGTTTACTCTATTTCACTTACTCTGCTCTATTTTGCCATGTTAAGCGCTTTATGTAAACTCTGGTTGTCTTTAAATGTTATTTATAAGTAAAATTGACTTAGGTTTGAATTCGGAAACCGGTCGTTGGCTCACTGTTCAGAAGTCGCTGACGGTTGAATGGAGACCCCCCCCCCCCCCCGTGTTCCAGAGAGGCTCAGACTTCATCTAGAGTCTGAAAGGACCCGAGGTCACTTCATGGCCATGGGGGCTCCTCTCCTGTTGCAGTCGACCCCATGCAACAAGTGACACCGTGAGAGCCACAGTATATGCACCATCCGTCTAGCATGCTGTCACTTTAGGTTGGTTTATAAGCTTGGAGATGGCAGCAACTAAAACGGTGCACATTTGCACCCGACAATACCCCATCTCAACATCTAATCTATCTCTGATGCTAGCAAATTTATTGACAACCATACATGCAATCTTCCTGCAAAATTACGAGGCACATGTACACACACACACACACACACACACACACACACACACACACACACACACACACACACACACACACACACACACACACACACACACACACACACACACACACACACACACACACACACACACACACACAGCAGTGTGAAGGGACACGTTTTAGTGAGGCATCACCACACGCCTACTCATACATAGTACATGCATTGTGCGCACACACACACACACACACGCACGCACGCACGCACGCACGCACGCACGCACGCACGCACACACACACACACACACACACACACACACACACACACACACACACACACACACACACACACACACACACACACACACACACACACACACACACACACACACACACACACACACACACTTCTATTTTTAAATCCAAGCCCGCCCTTGGGGTCAGAGCAGATTGCATGGTTTCTGAAAAAGAGAGCTAGTGTAAATTATAAATGACAGAACATAACAAACCAACATGCATCTGAGGCCTTCAAGAGAGACAAGCGCAGAGCACGCAAACATGATCAACTAATGGAAAGAGAGAGGGAGGCGGGGAGCAGGAAGACATTGGGAATGATGAGGGTAAAGCACATTGTATGCACTCATATGTAAGCACTCAGTACAGTACACTGCACACAAGTACGTAAGTACTGTAACTCAGACACAACGGACTAGGGTTGCCGCGGTGTGGACATTTTCACACCGAGTAATACACTCGTGTCAACACCTGTATTACCGAGTATTAACGGTAGTAACTTGGAAACTAGGTCAACCGCCATCTTCTCCGTCAACTCTCCTCTCACACTCGGTGACAGCGTCTGGCAGCGCGCCACTTCTCGGTGACAGCGTCTTTCTTATAACGTTCTATATGTAATAGTATATAATATAATAGTATATATAATATCACGGCCCAAAGCTCCGTGCGCCTCCGGGTGGCCGTAGCGCGGGGAGCTCTCGTAGGGGTCGGGCTTCACGGGGTTTGCTTACCGGCGTTGCTATGGTTACCGGTCTTGTGTGTTCCAACGGTTTATTAGGTAGGCCTATCTATTATTATATCTATCTATTATTATTACATTTTTATTTTCTTGAATATAATTATATTAATAATTTTTACTGATTTTTTTTTTTATTACTGGAAAAATAAATTGAGTATAAGCTCTAAAACCAAAGAAGCCACTCTGTCAATGTGCAGAAGGTATTTCTGCGCTGAATGATGACACAAACAGAACAACGACTGCAACAGGGGAACTGGCCACCACAGATACATCAAATAATACAAGGAACTAGTCTAGGATGGTTTCTCTCGCATCTGCAACAGCAGTTTCAACAGAAACAGAAAACTACTTGACAAATAAAAACTCTTCACTTTCTCTCTCTACTTTGTCAGAATTTTATAACCCTCCATAAATATGTGAAATTAAGAATCTTTCATCTGATTAGGGATCTTTTGACTGGGCTGTATTGCTCCTTAATCAATTAAGCCAGGGCTATACAAAGAAAGGATATAGCGGCACATGACTGCTCATAATTGTTTCTATAAATGGATATCATAAAAGCGTAAGTGTCGCATTGGCCCATCAGTCTACTAAGATGGAAGCAAAAAAACGACAAACCTCAGAAGCGATCGCAAAATGATGTCATTTCGCTTGTGGCTTCTCTCCTACCCAGTGCCATCAACACTACAGCTCAGCAGAGTCAAAGGGTCACCTTAATGCCATGTAACGGGGAGGGTCTCATTGCAGCTGGGTGGAGCAGGTCATAAAGGAGGAAGCCATTGAAGTCTCACCAGGCCCGGCCGTCTGGGTGTCTCCCCCCTTCCTGTCCTCCAAGAGACTCTCTGCGTCTCCTTGGATCCCGATCACAGTGGCCGTGGATGGGGGCCTAACACACACACACACACACACACGCACGCAAACACACACACACACACACACACAACACGCACGCACGCACGCACGCACGCACGCACGCACACACACACACACACACACACACACACACACACACACACACACACACACACACACACACACACACACACACACACACACACACACACACACACACACACACACACACACACAGAAAAAGGAGAGGACACGAGACGTGAATAGGGGAAGGCGAAATAAGTAATACACTGTTCACTAAAATGTAACTTTTATTATCCCAGTTTGGATCAGACTCAGCGAAAACAGCTAAATGTTGTTTGCATGCACAAAAAAACACATGACCTGCAGGCTACTACCATGTAATTTTTAGGTCATGTTTTGCCCTCTGGTGTGAACAATTTCTGTCCTGACTAGGGATGGCAGAAAATGTAAAATATTTTTGACCGACCACAGAGCCTCATTAACCGGTTAACGATCAGACTATAAATGTGCTATTCTCTCTCTGCTTATCTCTGTCCCGTTCATAAGTCAACTCATCTGATCATCGTTTCTGTGTGAAGTGAAACCAACACACACTCCACTGCCACACTGACCCCAAATATTTTTTGAACCGAACAAGCGACAAGATGAATCGGTTAACGCTGATACGGTCATCAGTTAACATCCCTAGTCCTGACACAGTTTTGTGCTCCCAAGCCCCCAATAAATCAACATGTACATTTTGGGGGGGAACATTATTCAGCTAGTTTGGCAGCTTAAGGCTTTTCGTCAAGCCTTAGTGGAATCAAGTCATTTTGGCCACTGTTGAAAGGGAAAAATGTCCTAATGTGTACTTTTTAAACAAAGATCTGTAAATGAATACATAAAAGCAGTGATATACTTTTGCCTCACACTACAGTCTGGAAACTCTTCTGCGTCATACAAAGTATTATTTAACATTCCCAGACGCCATGAGTGACAAGTGTAACACCTCTGTCTGAAGAGTGATTTAGTGCGCTTATGACATTCTTCACAACAAAGAACAGAAGACTACCAAAACATTTGCATATAGAAACCTTTCAGTTTAACCTGTTAAGCCCTAGGCCCATTACACAGGCCTCCTGCCCGAAATGAATAGAGTATGCCTCCACAACTACAAGGGCTATATGAATAAAGTTGGTTAAAAAAAGAAGGTAACGACCGGGTGGCTGCAGAAGTGTCAGAATCAATATAGAGGTTACTGTGTCAGAGAAAATTCAGCTAGAACATGGTAAGAAATGTCAATTTTCACCTAGAGAAAACACATTATTTAGAGTGAATACCACCTTGAAACTATGGGATAGTAGCCCAGAACCTTTAGGGAAACATATAACACCATCTGATGAGTACCCTGTTCCAGGATAAATGCTAATAAAGGGAATACAGTGATTTTAGAGAGGTTTTAGTACAGGTAGGTCCAGGCGGACTAAATGGTGCCATTTGGGCACTTTTGGGCACCATCAGTGCCATTTGACCTTTCTAAGGTACCAGACTGTAAAACTAATTTTATTTCACTGACATATCACAATGGGCATTCATTCCATCCAAATTCAACAGTTTTGACTTGCTTTGAAAATTCACCCAGGACTCTCTACATTTTCTCAGTCAAAGAAAACCATACAATCGAAATGAAGTTTGACTCCAACTGGAGCAGATATATTTTGGAACAGCATAGAATAAAACCAAACTGCAAAATCAAAAGGTTAAAAACACAGCTAAAAACTACAATCACTAGGGATAAATATATATATATATAAACACGCTGGCAGCAAATTTGAACAAATATAACTAACTAACTATATACACTGAGGGCTGTCATGCCACTGCTGGATATACCCAGGATATCTTGGGTATGCATTGGTCAATTTGGATGATTGAACCGTCAGAGTCTATCGAACCGTCAGAGCCAATAGAGTCGAGGGAAAGTCAAATCAGGGGGACCCCAATCCATGAAAAAAACACCATTCACCAATCAAAAGTATCACACTGTATAACGTTTTTTATTTGTTTTGTTTATTTTGCTCTGCTTTGGCTGCTAGTTCAGTAAGTTTTCGTCGTAGAGTGATGAGAGTGATATCATTGGAATCTGTGGAGCCTCAGCTTTCATACGACATATATATAGTTCATGTGGGTGGCCTGAAGTAGCGAAATCGGCGGCGGCCGGTATGCGCGCATGCGCGTTTTGCGTGTTTTGCTACAGGCTCATTTAGTTGCTTGGTGTTAGAATTGTGTTTTGTTTAGGTAAAAATGGTTATCATGGGCCTTTAGCCCAGCTTCTCCCCGTTACGTGGGCATGCACCATGGACATGTCGGAGCATGGTGGTGTTTACAGCACACGTTGGCGCAACTGCCACCGCCCACGGGGGCGCTCGGGTTTAAGAGAGTTAAATCGAGAATTTACAAAAGGTTCATACAACAGCAGCAGCACCAAACCAAGATTAACCACGCCTCACTCAGAAATGCAATCCCAGTCATGTTTTCCATCTTGCCTCACAATTATATACAAGAGATGGTGTGTGGGTTGGATTTAAGTATTTGTTGCCCTTTGAAAAGCACCAATGAACGGATTAAGTTTATAGTCCTGGATACAATTAAACACAGACGTGTCATTTTCGTAGCATACCGTTGTTCCAAGGTTCAATGATTCCTTTAATCGATGCTACCTTCCATCTAGTTTTGCTCTTGACTTCCCAATCAAACAGTGACTTAACTCAATACTCCTCATAACACGGCTGAACCTCCACTGGTAAACGGCAGGTCCAGTCTGCCAAACCAGTTCCTCACAACCACGTTCACATTACAAGAAAAACATGAAAAACATCCTTAGCTTACTCACGTTTTAAAACAGGGGTCTCCGGACATGAGTTGTGTGCTGATGACAACCTAGGATAGAATATAATAAAATTAATGAATTAATTAAAAGGCTGCACTTGTCGTATGTTGTAGTATATACAGATATTGCTATAATATTTTTTCTATTTAAGCTTTATGTAGCTTTAATACCAACATCGAATGTTACTGTTTGTGAATATATCTAACAAGTGACAGTCAAACATATCTTTGACGTCCCCCCTTGCCTTCCCTTCCCCTGGCCGTACCTTGAGGATGGAGTTGTCCTGCCGAGTGTTTTTGGTATCGTAGCCCTCCAGCAGACATCGACGGGTCGTGCTTCCCGACCCCGCAAACTCTGCCAGATTCAGGTCAGCAAACCCCAGCTGGGGAGAGAGAGAGAGAGAGGTTTAGATTTGCACATATAACATTATAATGACGTGGGAGGATGCAGAGAACACAGGACACCTTTCCCACGATCATCCCTCCATAATTAATGCAAATGAATTAAAGATGATTTTGCAATTAGCCTGCTGGTTGGAGCTCCACGCCTTCTCTGCCCTGATGGCCAACCACACCTGTTGTGTGTGTGTGTGTGTGTGTGTGTGTGTGTGTGTGTGTGGTGTGTGTGTGTGTGTGTGTGTGTGGTGTGGTGTGTGTGTGTGTGGTGTGTGTGTGTGTGTTGTGTGTGTGTGTGTGTGTGTGTGTGTGTGTGTGTGTGTGTGTGTGTGTGTGTGTGTGGTGGTGTGTGTGTGTGTGTGTGTTGTTGTGTGTGTGTGTGCGGCGCGTGTCTGTGTGCGTGTGTGCGTGTGCGCGAGTGTGGTGTGTGTACCTTTGCATACGCCTTTCCCCCTTTCAGCTCCTGGAAGAGATCACAAAAAAGAAAATGTCGCCGCTGTGTTTCCTCATGACATTTGATACCCGCCTGATTTAAAAACCAAGAGTTCACGTACCCGCATGCACTATGTGAGGGCTGGGACTTAGTCAGCATGGAGAGCAAATCCCCCTTTACAATACATCCATGGTTTACAACATGGAGTCATAAAATCCACTGCACTTTGGACGACCTTTAGGTCGCTACAATACACCTTCCATCGCGTCGACTTGTCCTTTTTATTGTACAGTAAGAAAGGAAGGCATGGGAGAGAGAGAGGGAAGACATGCAGCCAAGGACCACGGGCAGGAATCAAACCCGGGGTCGCCGCGGTCCGGACTGCGCCTTCAGGGTACGCGCGCTACCCGCGGTGAACCACCGGGGGCGCCCTGCAATCAAAAGCCAATGCGGCGGGCATGAGCTGGGGAGGAGCCGGCCGGCCGCGGTACCTTTCTGACCGACACGCGACACACGCAGGGGTCCAGGACGCCCGTGCCCGCGCTGGCGCTCATCTTGCAGGGGAAGGAGAGCCGCTTCTTCCAGTGGACGCAGTTGGCCTGCACCGCCTCCCTGGAAGAGACCCGGCACGAGAGACACAGGGCACGGTTAGGAGGACGACGACGCCGGGGGGCGCAGAGGCTCAGCAGGTGGAGCGGGTCGGCGGGGAACCGGAAGGTGGCTGGTTTCGATCCCCGGCTCCTCCTCGTCGAGTGTGGAGGTGTCCCTGAGCGAGACGCCTCCCCCTGACGAGCTGGCTGTCGCCCTGCGTGGTCGACTCCACCGTCGGTGTGTGAATATGTGTGTGTCAAATGCAAAATGTACAGAAAACCAAAATATAGTCTATAGACGTATGTGAAAGTGACAGACACCAGTGCCTCTTTAGCCCACATGTGCCTCAAAGTCTGCCGCTAAATAGCTCCTGTGTTTTATAAAAGACCCTACATCTTGAATAAAAACACACACACCTAAAAGACGGGTCTTATCTAGCTTCATGGATCGTAGCACAGACAATGTTTGGCTGCCACTTCCTGTGTGGCTCAGCACTGTAGGCACAGTGCATGACGCTCTCGTTCTTGGTACGGGGTTTATGAGTTCCTCTAAAAGCTTACAACCACAGGATATGAAGATGGACGTCACGAGTCTGGAGGCTTCAGTTGCCCCTGCTTCAGGTAACTGCTGCTGCAGGCCATAATATCCAAACCAATGCGAGTCCATTGTACTTACTCCTATGTAATCAGAGGATGAAGATCTTTTTCTGTTTTGAAGCCTACTTATCACTCCCCCCTGAGCCAATAAGCTTCATGCATTAGCATTTCCACTATGATTTCCCCTTCCACCACCACTCATAGCACGGTGCCTTACAGAGATACTGTTGTCTGTCCAGCAAGACTGAAAATCTTTCCATCCTGTATAAGAGCATTGACATCAATGCTATGTCAACATTTAACACTGACTGCTTTCAAATTGAATGCAACATCAATGAAAATGTTCTTAATTTATAGTGTGCTTACAATACAGACACCAAGCCATCAGCAGATACTTCTACTTATGTTTTGACAATGTGGGGTTTAGTTCTAACCAAATCTTTTAAATCTCAAAGGTTGTCATGTCTAGCCACCACATTGGAAGCAGGGCAAAAAGCAATGTCTAAGTTAAATGTTTTGGAACATAGAGTTCTATAACATTATTGGTCTAATCATTATATCCTGTACAGAGAGGCATCTGTATGTATCGACGATTTGAATTACTACAAGCTGGCAGTGAAATGGTTTCCCTCAGCTGAACAATAAGATTTCCACATTTGACCACTTATAACCACGAAAACTCAAGACTCTGGACAAGGCCACATTTCAGCATTTAAACTCAATAAAATAAGCAAATCCCTAATAAAATAAAACTGATGTCAGAATATCGGGATTCTTTTATAGTCCATTTAACCAGTTCCCATCGATTTACAGCAAAATATGTAGTTGTGTTTCATTTCTAGTTCTTTATTTTCTGTTCATATCAGTTCTTGGATTCAAGTCAAGATCCTGCACCCCACCTATTCAATACACATTTGGGTGTGTGTGTGTGTGTGTGTGTGTGTGTGTGTGTGTGTGTGTGTGTGTGTGTGTGTGTGTGTGTGTGTGTGTGTGTGTGTGTGTGTGTGTGTGTGTGTGTGTGTGTGTGTGTGTGTGTGTGTGTGTGTGTGTGCGTGTGCGTGTGGGTGAGAGAACAGCTATTCCTTATGATGAAGGTTAGTGCCAAACAGAGCTGTATGCAAGAGAGGCCGAGCAAGAGAGAAAGCGAAAGGAGAGGAAAATAGAGCATGAGAATGTGACTAGCACTCCGAGCATCCAGATGGCCTTTCATCTAACCCCCCCCCCCCCCTCATCACTGCTTCATAAACACCTCCTTCTCCCCATACTATTCCGGATTTTCAGAATGGGATAGAAGTTATTTATAAATCTAAAAGAAATCCATGTTAAACGCTGCAGACAGTTAGAGATAAGAGATAGATATAACAGATAGTGGTGCTCCAATTAGTGTCCTCTGTACAGTCATCGTATTAAACTCACTGTATATTAGATAAGCAGTTCTGATTGGCCAAACCTATTGGGATGGGGGCCAGAAACATATGCCAGAGCAAATAAAACACGAGCTTACAGATCTGTCTGGTTTCCAGGATAGGTGTAACCCATCAAAAGGTGCCATTTTTTCCGTCTCACTGTGACCCAGATTCTCTGAAGGTTTTCTATTATGTCATCCTGCCTTGCCGGTGTGGAACTTTGATGCTACATTTTACTAGCGAGGGAAATGTGTCTCCCAGGCAGAAGTCCTGCCAAAAGATAGAACAGCGCATGCTTCACTGGTGTGACTCATGGCTAGAGAGAAATATCGACTCTTTTGAAGGTTGGAGCTGAATGATTGAATACTTGGGAAATGCTCAAGAAGACAGAGGAAGAGCAGCTTGGTTACAACTATGGATTAACGCAATGATTTAGAGAGCAACTGATCTCACAATCAACTCAACTGGGATCAAACTAACACTGTGCATTTTTCAGGCCCAGGGTTTGTTGTCAAGAATACAGAAACACATGGGTCACCCGCTTGATGACTCAATAACTCGTCAACGCAAGGGAGTGTGAAAAACCATGAAAATTCAAGGAAGTGTGTCAGATCAAATTAACATAATTAACATAATGACCATGAATTTTGAGATAAAGTGGATGCTGGCTGGGGTCTAAAGTACGTCAAGCCCTTCCTCTCCGACGTGAACCTCAGTGAGGATGCAGTGTGGTGTCGATTTCTAGGAGCCGGCCGATTCCCCAAGTGAAGATCTGTCTCCCACCCACTCTCCATTCTGCTTCCAGTCTGCTGCGGTAACTCCCGCTGTCTCCCTCGGTCTCTGGCCATACAACTTCAAAATAAAATGTTTATATTGATTTCTTTATGCTGGAAATTCTAGTAATACTATAGAATAGGGATCATGTATTCCCAGAAAAGCCTTTGCGGGCATAATGTGCTAAATGTCTCTGAAATGGGTTATGAAAAGTAATATACACATTACTTTAGCAACCACTGTACTATGTTGGAATTGTAGTCAGCAAAATGTGTACATTTCTAATATCAATTATAGGAGAGCAAACGGAGGAACTGGCTGTCTAAATACACATATTTCCAACCCTGACTAGAAATGGCAAGTAATATGAAACCTGGATGTTTGTCAAAGACAAGGCTCACAGGCACCAGGCTTAAAAGTGCATCATCATCCTTGTGAATGCGACAAATATCACCGTTAGACCGCAGGTCTGCTTTGAGAAAGGTCTACTCGAGAAATAGTTAGTTTTTTTTTGTTTCATAATTGATTTATATACAGTTTGTATACGAAGTAGGATGGCTTTAACACCAAATGACAGCAATGCCCGGGCTGAAACACGAACTGAACCATAGACTGTAAACAATTAGGGTTACTGAGTATAATGGCAACAGTGTATGACTAAAAACTGGTCTCTGAAACCGTATAGCCTTAGCTTGTGGAATTTGTACTAATTCACCATGTCTGCATACCAGCTAATTACAAATAATAAGAAAAGTGGTAATGAACTGAAACTCCATTGATGAATTATCAGCATTATCATGAAATAAATAATTAACAGTTCATTTAATTAACTTGAATTGAAGGACATGCAGACCTGGACGAGACCAACATGATGTAGCCTACACCTGCTGCTCATACAGCCCATAACAATGCACTGTTAACGTTCACAACACACTGTTATAGCAATGTTATTACTAATGCTATGGTAATATTAGACGTCGTGGTCTATGCAAGGGAGTTAATGAAACTGGAAGTGAAAGACAATGACATCCTGATAGAAATTGGGCTAGGTGTTAGCTCTGAATCTATGGAGATGAAGGACTTGATTTGGGGGGAATTCTCCAAACACCCAAAGGAGCACGAAAAGAAATTGCAACTCACATCCGAGAGTGCGATACCACAGCATTACAGTAACGTCAACTGGTTCGGGTATCACAACATGGGTAAATAATTGCACTTGTTCAATAAACAGTATATAATACTCACTTTTTTCCAAACTATACTGCCCCATTATAATGAAATCAATCCTATCCTGTTCTCTCCTCCTGGGATGCTGTGAGAACAGCTGATCAGCGGTCCTCTCCTCCTCACAGCCACTCGGCTAGGTGGAAGCTATGAGGCCACACGACAGGGTAGACATTCTAACTCTGATATTGTAATATATAATATAACATGGTTACGTAATGGAAGTATGGGACCCTGGTTCTCCTCACCGGGACGACTCCTCGGAGAAGCCCCCGTCCAGCAGCCGGACCTTGCAGAACAGGACGCCGTTCACGAAGGGGACCGACGACAGCTCGTCCAGCTCGAAGTCCACCTTGAACTTGAATTTCTTCTTCTTCATCATCATGAAATCCATACAAGGTTTACTTTATGTGTCGAGAGGGTCGTGCTACCTCTGCGGTTGTATGCATTACAGCCCCATTGTGTTTTAATCTACGGTGTGCAGAGAACGAACCGAACTGCCCACGAAGACCACAGCGAGAGCTCCCGGGATGAGGTGGCGTTGCCAGATTGGGGCCGGTTACCCGCCAAATATTGGAGGGAAAACTGCCCAGAATCGGTCCCAATCTGGCAACACTACGAGGAGGACGACCACATCCGGTGTCTTCCTTTTAAAATAAAAGCGAACTTTGTTATGGTTTATAGAGTGAGAGACATTCACCACCGCTAGGGTTGGATTTTGACGTATACTGTATTATGTATCTTTAGGTAGCTTTGTGCGAATGTATTGCCATTTTTTTGTTAGTCTGTCGACTTTCATTCATTCATTCAATTATTTATTATTATTTTCATTTGGGAATCAACCCGCACAATAAAAACAATGAAATCCCACAAAAAAGCTTGGATTCAATTTATTGGTAAATGTCGCACAAGCGAGTCCTGAGGAGCAGTTTGTGCAGAGAAACTTCACATTTCATACTTTTACTTTGGAAAAAGGGGCGGGGCAAGCGACTGTTTACAAACGGCACATTCTCGCGTCTCTTTCGCCCTCTGTTGGCCGAAGAATGAAGACAATTAATTAATAAATTAATAACGACGAGGTTCGTTCTCCGTTGTAGGCTTTTTTTGCCTCATCATTTTGTTAACAGTTTCAGCTAATACTGTAAAAAACAAAAAACTAAACACAACCCCCAGGAGTTATTCGCAGCCCATGGTTCCCATTTTCACATCAGCCTCCACTGATCAGATTCTGGTTTCACTGGTCGAGTGAAAAATGTAACGAACACGGTGATGACCAATGTTCTTATACTGACAGGCCATGGCAATAATGCTGCCCACGCCTCATGGTCGACCTGGGGCGTTAAAACCACTAGGAAGATGCAATGGAAATGGATCTCCGAGTAGGCTATGAGCTGAAACAACAGAAGTCTATATAAATAAAATAAAGGATAGTTAAAGTAGGCCTACATCAAAAAGCAATTAGTGGGGCTATCCTTATAGGGGGCATGACTCATGAACATACCGCGGTGTTTGAACAAGCTATATCAGGGTATATCTAAGGGAGTGTCTAAGCAGTAAAAGAGGAGGTCGGAGCGAGCGTCTACGTCCATGCCCCACACCCTGATCAACGCGGCTGATTCTCATCCGCATACGGGATCGGGTCGATTTAGAATCTATAGGTAGCTAACTGTATAGTAGTAGTAGTCGTAGTAGGCCTATTAGTATACTTATAAATAGTAGCCTGTGTATTTTTGTAATCATTGTCTACCGCTATAGTATTCGACATTTATTTTGGGTCCCTAACCCTCCGCCTCCAGTTCCTACTTTTTCCCCATTTCGTGGAGGCTACTTTTCCGAAAACTTAAATGTCAACGATGTACTACCAAGCCATAAGGAGGTTGGTGTTCTCTGACTGCAGTTGTGCAGCAGACGCGTTCAAAACATACGAGGATCTGTTTGAGAAGTTGGACACAAATAAAGATGGAAAAGTGGACGTCGCAGAGCTCAAGGCGGGCCTCACTGCCATGGGCATCACGTTCGGAAAAGGCGCAGCACAGGTAAATACACGCAGTGTGGGCCTCAGTAATGGGCATGTACACTGCAGAAGTGCAAAATAAGGGTGCAATTATAATAGGTAGTAGGCTATTATCAAAGGTTGATTAAAATACTGAATTATACTAAATATAGCTCAACAGTAATATATCACACTAAACACGCCAGGCCCCTTATTATTTGGCTTAATTTATTTATGGAGGTTCAAATACGACGCATATTAAGTAAGTTAATTATTAAGTATTATAATAAGTATTCATTATTATTAACAGAAACCCCTTCTATTATAAGAGCACTGCTGGACTACTATTAATCCACTTACTTTTGCAGGTCGAACGTGTTAGACATTCCACACAGTAAAGTGTGGAATGTCTAACACGTTCGACCTGCAAAGGTAAGTGCCTTTGTCTTAAATTAAATGGATTAATAGTAGTCCAGCAGTGTAATTATTGTGTTTGCTTCATAAGATGATAGCCCTGGCCCCTGGCACAGAGCACTCTTCTTTAATCAAAACTACTTCAACTTGCAACATGAGCGTTGTAGCTTCTGATACAATTATCATAGAGCTCCTGTTGGCTCTGCATATGGTTGTACTAAACAAGAAAATAATATTCTGGAATTATTTTCTAAAACGTTTGAGATACTTTATAGGACTATGTTTTGCATTTTACTAAATTTCATTAAATGGAAAATGGATTGATTACTGATGTTGTACTTTTTAATTGTAGAAAATCATTTCTTCTGGAGACAAAGACAAAGATTTAGGACTTGATTTTGAGGAATTCTCCAAATACCTAAAGGACCACGAGAAGAAATTGCGCCTAACATTCAAGAGTTTGGACAAAAACAACGATGGTAAAGCAATATTACAGCATTAATGTTAAGTATTGTCAACTGGTACTGGGTATCGGAACATGTGTAAATAATTATACTTTGTCAAATATATATAATACTCACACTTTCCAAAACTATACTGCCACATTACTTGGAAAATCAATTCTAGTTATCTTGTTATATCCTCCTCTCGATAATGCTGTGAAACATTATTGTTATCATTATCATTAGTATTAATTGATGTGTTCTCATAGGAAGGATAGATCACATGGAGGTGAGGCAATCCCTTGCTGATTTGGGCATGGACATAAACCAGGAAGACGCCAAGAAGATCCTCCAAAGGTATTCACGCAGTAATAATAATATATTTTGGTTCACAAAAGCCTCTCACTGTTTTCTGCATTCCACAGGCAGTAGATCTTTAAAATGGACTTATAGATCCCATATCATGCTTTTCTAGGGTTAATAATTGGGACTGATTATTTTCCCACTGTTCATTTCTGCAAAACCAATTTCAGCATCTTTCAAATACGTTCTGTTTTGTATCACGTCACATTAAGGCCCCCCTCCCGGGTAGCCCAGTCTGCTGTGATTGGTCAAACGCTTTGCAGGTCATATGCACTTCTGCACCGCCCACTGCACAGTCTGACGTCACACATGGGACAGCTAGATCGGTTAAAGCCTTATACCAATTTTGCTACTCGAACCGACCGTGTCAATTATCTGAACGTACATGGCCTTTAAGAGATCGGATGATGGCCAGAGCATGGCTGAATCCGGTACCCTAGGTGGCGCTGTAGCACTTTCACGTGGTCATAGAGCCACTTCCAGTTGACCGCTACCTCCCAGCAACAACAAATGCAGGCGTCATTCGAGAAAGATGTTTTCAATGTCCCGCATTGTTGCCGTGTGCAGGACAGCTGCACACGGGTCGGACCCGAAGTGAACTGACAGCTGTCCCGCACACGGCAACAATCGCTTTCTCCTCCATGTAGCGTTTCAATCTGGACTTCAAAGTCAAAGCCAAAATTCCTTTCACCCAATTCCTTCTCCACCATGGCCGAGATAACCCCCGGAGGGTCGGAGAACCCGATGCGGTCTTCAAGATTCATAACATCAGAGAATATCCCCGTCAGTTCGGTCGCGGCGCAATGAATGAATAAAGATTGTATACACAGCAGAAGAAAAAAACGTCTGGTTGAGGTCTTATTCGTTTCTATATCTGATAATGACTCTGCATGGGGGAAAGTCGAAAAAGCCCGATATCACCCTTTTAGTGAACGGGCATACTCTCATGAAGAGGTGCAAGGTCTGTTGATAGGCTGATCATGTTGAGGGAACAGCCAAACAACAACCAGACACACATATTGGCTGATTGTATATTTTATATTTATTTCCCTTTGAACCCACGCCGTAGAAGTTACATAATCATACACTTCATGGGTTAAAATAAACATGACGGTAATACAGGTTGTCATGACAAACGCTGTTGAATTAAATTGTAGTATTCAGTCGCAGATGTTATCAGTAATACGACACACGGCCAACAGAGGGGCTTTCCTTTATTTCCTGAACCGACTCGAGAACCGACGATGGATGCAGCCTTAACAGCTGAAGTTTACCTACCGTATTGTAATTGAGGTTAAGTTAAATCATGTAATTATTCTTACAAAAGTGGAATTATGCTGGATGAATACATTTGGGGTGCTTGAGGCTGGGAGAGGGTGTGGGGGGGGGGGGGTGCTTTGCTGGCATAAAAGGAAGGAAGTGGGCAAGCAGTTTGATTATGAGTCATAGACTTGGTTGAGAAACACATGGTAGAAAAGATGGCGCATAGTGTCAGATGATGTGTGCGTGTGTGTGTGTGTGTGTGTGTGTGTGTGTGTGTGTGTGTGTGTGTGTGTGTGTGGTGTGTGTGTGTGTGTGTGTGTGTGTGTGTGTGTGTGTGTGTGTGTGTGTGTGTGTGTGTGCGCGTGCGTGTGTGTAATCCAATTTAGTTATAACATAAAATGTATATAATTATCTTCTGTTAGTGTTACATATAAAGCATAAACGTACAGATTAGCTATCAAACATTGATTGTCACAGTCTCTTATGCATGTTTTATTCAGTATGTGCCATACTCTCATGCCATTATACATATTTGCAGCATTGATGTGGACGGCACAATGACGGTGGACTGGAATGAATGGAAAGCTCATTTCCTCTTCAACCCCGCCACTAACCTGCAGGAGATAATCCGCTACTGGAAGCATTCCACGGTGAGTGGGAGAGGGACTGGGACAGTGGGAGAGGGACTGGGACAGTGGGAGAGGGACTGGGACAGCGGGAGAGGGACTGGGACAGCGGGAGAGGGACTGGGACAGCGGGAGAGGGACTGGGACAGCGGGAGAGGGACTGGGACAGCGGGAGAGGGACTTGGGACAGCGGGAGAGGGACTGGGACAGCGGGAGAGGGACTGGGACAGTGGGAGAGGGACTGGGACAGCGGGAGAGGGACTGGGACAGCGGGAGAGGGACTGGGACAGCGGGAGAGGGACTGGGACAGTGGGAGAGGGACGGGACAGCGGGAGAGGGACTGGGACAGTGTAGGAATCAAGCCAGCGTTTGTTGGGGACACAATAGTGAGTGAAGGGGAGACCTGTCCATTTTTACGCCAGAATGATCTCACGGGCAGCATAGGCTGCCTGATCGTGTGTGCAATGTTTTGCTGATTCCAGATGGATCCATCTTATTGAGGAGGTGCAACAGCAGTTCCTAGTTTTGCAAAGGAATAGTATATTTTGGATGGTTTATGCATTCAACCAAGGCATCTTTTTTCAGGGGTCATAGGGTTATAAGAACTAGGATCAATAATTCTTCCTCGTTAATATTGCGTCTCTAATAATTAACAGAATGACTGTGAATGACTGAAATGGGCTAGCTCTGGAAGTCAACCCACACGCAAAGAAAACAGTATATTAGTTACAATGCAGTATATTTATTTGTTACCAGTATGTATGGTCAAGCTGTAGGCTCCCATAACTATGGTATTGTGTTCTATGGTTGCACGTCAGGTTGTCTACACCTGATGGCCGATGTTTTGACATTTGAGTCTCTGACCATTGGTTATCTCAAGAGTTTAGGTCGAGGTAGCGCTGCTTCAGAGAGGTCCCAGGTAAGCCAATTTCCGACTGGCCCTAAGCAGGGATTAGCTTGTCATTGGCTTGGGAACGAACACGGGAGACTTTCACCAAGCATTTAGCCTCCAGAGGGCAGGACATTTCGAGAGGGATGTGAATGAACCACTGCTCGCTTATCACTGGTGCCACTGGACCAAAGACCAGTGGGGTAGACGCCATAAAGAGAGGATTAACGGTCTCGTCCGTCGGATTCTGCAGCGCAACATTGAGAGTGGTCGCGTAACGCTTGTCGTGGTTGGGTTCAGCTGACCCTCCTCAGAACCCAACCAGATACCCCCCCCCCCCCCCCACCGGCCGCCCCCCCTTAGTGCGGTGAGGTGAGGTCGGGGTGGCCACCAGGTGCTGGGAGTGAGCGGACGCCATAAGGGGGGAGCGGGAGGTGCTGACGCCCCGCCTGGTGCAGACCTTCCTGGGCGTAGAGCCGTCATGGCGCTGCTGCAGAAGCAGGAGAGGAACTGGTTCAGCATCGACTACGAAGACGACAGCGGGCTCTGCGAGGTGGAGGTGGTAGGTGTCTCTGAGCTGCTCACCCAGACCAGGACTATGGGTGATAGCCATTCCTTCGTCCCTCTTTAGACGTATGTCTACTTTTGCTGACAGGGAAGAGTGGTTTTTGCTCATAGCTGAACTGGAACTTGCATTGAGATTTGGAAATATTGATTCATGTATTATCAGCTTAAAAGTAGTGGCTAATACAAAGAACCAACCCATCCATTGTTTTTTAAAGGATGGTTTTGGTAAATAGTCTAGTATAGTCGGTCTATAGACCGAGTTAAGGCCTCGATCACACCAAATCTTTTTAGGCAGCTGGGGGCTGCCATTTTGTCACGGTGTTTTGTTTGATGCTTTTGCGTTGCTGAGCAGCTCTCCTTGGTCTTGAGGACCTCACGTTCATTTCAGACCCCCGAGTTGAATAAATCTCGACCTCAGAAAAAAGCACCCAATGTCATTGTTTTCAGAGTTTAGGCGTAAACATTTTTTGCAGCCTTTGCAAACTTGTTGAGTGTGATCGGCAACCTACTATTGGGGTCATTCAGATGATCGTACAGGACAGATCGGTACCCCCGGTATCAGACCAATATCCAATCCAGACAAATGCCCTTACTGTTTATGGCTATCACGCATGGTTTCTTGATTTGTTACTTGTTCTTCAGTGATGCTGCACATGATCGAAAGTGTA
The DNA here is from genome assembly GCA_900291075.1 of Melanogrammus aeglefinus. NCBI lineage: Eukaryota > Metazoa > Chordata > Actinopteri > Gadiformes > Gadidae > Melanogrammus > Melanogrammus aeglefinus. The sequence goes on from OLKM01000428.1 coordinate 266,602, forward strand.
AGTGCATCTTATTTTTGGTTCGTAACACTGGATTAAGCCATGTTACGTGACATGTCGTCACAGAGATTAAGTAGGAGACAGGACAGTGTATTTTGGTTGCTGTCTCGACAAAAATTCACCATTGTTTCAACATTTTCTCCTCAATTAAGATCGATTTAAAAAGCGTGTGTGATGGTGCATTGTTCAGGAAAAAAAATGTCTCTGGTTCAAACACTTCACAGTTTTCAAAGGCAACCATATGTCCGTTAAAACTGAATCCCTCCGGCTTGAACTGAAGCTGTTCTACAGAAATAATGGACAGAATCGCAACGACGGCACCCGTGTTAGTAAGCTGATATGGTTTGAACGGATTCCTTTGTATTTTTTTTAATAAGAACCCTGTTCCGTTGTGTTCTACCGTAGGTTCTGGATATCGGTGACAGCCTCACCATCCCAGATGAGTTCACCGAGGAGGAGAAGACCACCGGCATCTGGTGGAAACAGCTGTCTGCAGGGGCTATGGCCGGGGCCGTGTCCCGGACCGGAACCGCCCCGCTGGACAGGATGAAGGTCTTCATGCAGGTGGGAGAAGCCAGGGCCCAAACCCTTTTTATATATTAGGTAAAAACATCCAATTTGTCAAAATTTAGTGATATGTTGTAAAAATAAGAAAAAAACTACGGTGGGCCTCTTCATAATTACATATATTTTTTTATATCTATATATTTTTACAAACCTTAATTTTTGGTGCCCCCCCAGGTACTTGGCGCCCTGTGTGCTCTGCGTATAGGGAGCGAAGGGCCTGGGTGGATTGGTCATCCCTCAGCAGACCGTTATACAGCTCAGGGATCGATTCAAATGGACACAGATTACACTTTCAATAGACACATTGTGAAGACCATGTCTTTTATTAAGCCTTTATCAGTACCACTAAATGCAATAGGGAGAGGTACAGAGTAGACTCAAACCACAAACCTCTGGAATAGACACGATGGCCTCATCCCAACCAGCCAGCCAGGGCGGTTTCCTTCTACACAGGAAAAGCAGTGCATGTTTGGGAAATGTGCGTTTTCTCCAGATTTAGTCGTCTTTTCATTTTAAAGATCAAAAACAAATGTAGAAACGCTCTGCTTCAAGTTTCGGAAATCTCCAACAGACAGAATAACCAAAATAAGTACTTCACTTGTCCTTAAAATGCTGCCGTAACGTGAAATATCGGTAGGAACGATGGAGGGAAATAAGATATTTTTCTCTCGTCCCCTGATATACATCTTCATATAACACAGCCCTAGTTTCATGCCTGTAGTTTCATGTCAACAAAAACCACACCCTTTAACAAACCGGTTAGGGATAATCACCTCAAGGCAGGTCAATAAACAGTTTGATATGCCCGGCTCGTGGAGGGCTCACTGTTACCTTCCACGAGCCGGGCATATCAAACAGTTTATTGCCGTGCCTTGAGGTGATTATCCCATTTATTCTACTTCTTGCTTGGCAACATAATAAAACAATTCAATTACTTTAATAATTATACTTTTTCCTATTCGTATTGCATGCTTATTCAATGTAGGCTATACTCTATTTGAGTTTGTCTCCCTCAAATAGTAGTCCCCTTTAATCACGATCAATCTAACATGTTTTGGACACCTCAAAGGGCATTATCCCGCTCATACCATGGTCACTTGCCAAAGAAAAGAAATTAACATCATTCATTCACATTTTCATGCATTTTACAATCCAAATATAAAGTTTTACCAATGGTATAATTTAGTTTCCCTAGTTACGCCTGAGGGTTTGACTTATACCTGGAACAACCAATACCCTCCCGTAAGGTTCTTATGCAACGGAAATGTTGCTCACTCTTGTTGAGCTATAAGCCGTAGAGCTAACCTTATGGATTGTACATACTTATAATTTGAAATTCGTCCCAGACTTTATACCACAGATACTATAGAGTCTATAGCATATAACCGCGTCTTCTGATTACAGTTTAATGCATTTTTCACAATTTACCAGCTCTCGTTTTGAAGGCTGAACAGACAGTTTGACTGGAACTACTTAGCAGGTGTCCATATATCAGGGATTTATGGACACCCTGCAGCCAATTCAGAATCAAGTATTCCAAAAAATACTTGATCTACTATTTGATGACGCTGTGCTCAGTCAGCAGCAAGTAGAACCGACAAGTTAGCGGGCAACCTGCCGCGTTAATGCCCTCCTCCCAGCCAAACCAATTTTATGCCATCATGTTCTCTCGACTTAAACTTGTTTTATGCAAGTTTGTGTAATCAATTCCATTTATAATACAGGTGCATTCCACCAAAAGCAACAAGATCAGCCTCGTTGGAGGGTTCAAGCAGATGCTCAAAGAAGGAGGCGCCACGTCCCTCTGGAGAGGCAACGGTATCAACGTCCTCAAGATCGCTCCTGAGACGGCCATTAAGTTCATGGCTTATGAACAGGTAAAACCTTGGTCATTCTTTACATTCCTTGTTTACATGTCATCTTCCCAAACCAATTCCAAAACAATAAAGGACTTCCAATTCAGGAGGGAAATCCAATTGATTAATGGTTCTTATTTTGCATTGGAGTCAAAAGTATGTCAATGGACGGGGCCGTTATTAATGAATGCAACACCACCTCGATAGTTTCTGTTTTACAATAACTGTTCTCTCCCATGACATTACATATTGATACCATTTTAACGCGTTTGAGGCTAATATGAAATGTTTAAAGTTGATAAACGTTCATTTCTTTCAGTTGATTTAATGTGGAGCAACATTGTCTCCGTTCTTTTCCGACAGTACAAGAAGCTGTTGTCCAGTGACGGAGGGAAGGTCCGGACCCACGAGCGGTTCATCGCTGGGTCGCTGGCGGGAGCCACGGCCCAGACCGCCATCTACCCCATGGAGGTGAGTAAGGCCTGGGTAAAGCTCAGGGGTTGTATTTGCATGCATGTCAGTCAAATAAGGGTAGAGGCGCCGTGGACAGATAGACTTTGCCCCTCCATGGAATTCGGGGATAGTTGTGTTTGCATTGAGGGTGTGTTTATGCAGCTCACAATTGTTGTTTGGCTTTGGAGTAACATAGCGAAGCAGGCTGTGTTACTGTCCACCAAAAGCATTATGGATATTACCCAAAATAAATTTCATATTCATTCCAGATGGTTTTCCTCCTCTACTTAAAGAAGTGATCCACCTAATAATAAATGGACCATAGACCCCTATTTATTTGATGGCCATATATATAACCACTTTACCGTTCCAGGTGATGAAGACAAGGCTGACTCTGAGAAAAACCGGACAATATACTGGAATGTTTGACTGTGCCAAGAAGATCCTCCAGAAAGAGGGAGTGAAAGCCTTCTACAAAGGCTACCTCCCCAACATATTGGGCATCATTCCATATGCAGGGATAGATCTGGCTGTGTATGAGGTACGTAGCATTCAGTCAATCATAGCATGCTCTAAAGGTGCCGTGCATTACATTTACATTCAGCCATTTAGACACTTTTACAAAGCTACCTCCAAGCTGCATATAGAATCAGTCAATTACATTTTAATCATCTGCTGAACCACAAACTTTTGCATCATGCTGTGTCATACATACTTATTTTCAATACCGACCTCTCGCTCACCATGTCGACTGCCCTCTCCTTCTCACCTTGATCAGAGTTTGAAGAATGCTTGGCTGGCGAACTACGCCAAAGACTCAGCCAACCCTGGCATCCTGGTGCTGTTGGGCTGTGGAACCATCTCCAGTACCTGCGGACAGCTGACCAGCTACCCTCTGGCTCTGATCAGGACACGGATGCAGGCAGCGGGTAAGGAACACTCTTGAGATAGATATATACTGTATATATATATATCTATCTCAAGAGAATCACTGTGTTGTAACTTGTACCTTGTCTGTTTTAATTCTGAAATGTTATTTATATAAGAATTCTTGCTAGTATAATACCTTACCAACTGTTGATAGTACTTTATTGCTGTTGACCAATAGACTGGTCAAATTTTTTTAGGGTCGCCAAAAGATTCATTACGACGTGGTGTTTCAATGTAATTAAAATAATGTTCATAGCAGTGGGACGTCATCTTCCTCTGATCTTCCTGTTCCATCAGCGTCCATCGAGGGTGCTGAGCAGATGTCAATGAATCGGATGGTGAAGAAGATCGTGGAGAAGGAGGGCTTCTTCGGGCTCTACCGCGGGATCCTGCCCAACTTCATGAAGGTCATCCCGGCCGTCAGCATAAGCTACGTGGTGTACGAGTACATGAGGTCTGGTCTGGGGATCCAGAAGTAGTAGTAGAGCGCTCCTTGTCTCCCAACACATGCGTACAGCTCGGTAGCCTTTACCCTTGTATCGCATTGAGGGAAGTGAAACCTGGAAGACACCGAGCCTGGGGTCAGTGCTGCGTAACGGCAGTGTCTCCTGCTACTCAACAGGCTGAAATCCCCCCTTATGTGTGCTGGTTTATAAGGGTGTTAAAGACAGATTTTAGTCCTGGTAAATTGATCTGTTTTTTTGCACTGGAATGTCAGCGACATCCCAGGCGATATGCAAGTTTTATGCAAATATGCAAGTCGTTTCAGATGTTATTTACATAGAACATGCAATAAACAGTTGCACTAAGGAAAAGTATCCTTATTCAGGCCTATTTTTGGTGGTCTATACCGAACTATTCATGCCATTAGTTTTTTGTAATTCTGGATTTGGCTTACATGTTGTTACTTTACTCGGCCCATCATCTGAGTTCGATCACCCGAGTGCCACTGGTTCTTGAAAATGTATCCTTTCTAGTTGAAAGTTGAGACTGCTTTTGCACACTTTGAACAAGGTAAACTTTTGGGGATGTGTGCCTTATTCCCTTATTTTCTCAGAAATGCAAACCTCTTCTACACCCCCCCCCCCAATTGAAATGCCTTTCCTTCCAATTTGAATTAGATGCTTGTATCTCCATTAAATATGTATTTTAATAAACATGTGGTGTCGTTTATTTGGAACATCTGTTTCTGAAACATTCAAAACAAGCACAATGTAATGTGACACCTAAATCTGTCTTACTTAGTCTCTCTTCACACATTTCAGAATACAGACATCTGAACAGTTTAGCATCTATTTCTTTACCTTCATATTTAATAACGTATCCTTGAATTTATACATTTATTTTATTAACTTGAAAAAATAGTTTTAACTGGAAAGAGCCCATCCATTACGAGTGTGCACACCAGTGATAAGAAAGCCACTGTGGTCAACACGGCGCGAAGGGCCTTAAGCCAGCTGGGGTAAGTGGGCAGGAGAGAGAGGTCGTAGTGCAGGGAGACCCCGAGCCCCATGATGACCAGGGAGGCGGCCGGGGTAATGCTGTCACTGAGCAGCATGGCCGCACAGGCCAGCAGGGAGGGGACCACGCTATTGGCCAGGTTCAGCCAGTCCGGCTTGGCAGGGCTGCTCTCAGGGAGGGTAAATCCCCAGCGAGACCCACCCAGGAAGGAGATGATGGAGGCTCCGTAGGCGACCTGGATGTAGGCCAACTCCGGGAGGTAAGTCTCGGTCACGGCCATGAGCAGAGGAGGGGCCACAAAGGGGATGAGCCCGGCCAACCCCAGGTAGAGCGCTGGCTTGGGGCCTTTCCACAAGTGCTTCATGTCGTAGCGCAGAAGGTCCAGCTCCCTGCGAGGCGGTTCTGGCTGCTGACGTTTCTTTAGCCTTACCGCAGAGTCGTGGAAAGACTGGGTCCGCTGGAATGGCCAATCGCCGGTGAAACCGCCAACGGCCAGAGGGTGGCGTCGCCCCAGACCACATCCTGTCTGCTTGGAGCGTGGCTCAGCAGCCCAGCCTGAGACCTGGGATCTGGGTTCACCATGACCCCCAGCACAGGAGTGACTCGTAGCGGAGAGCCAGGAACTACACGGTGGACTGGCCCATCGCACCAACTACAGAAGAATCAAAACAACATTAATAACATGAAGTAGTAACAGAACCTCATGGAGGTAGTGGATGGAGACAATAATGTCAATGACCGATACAACAAGGGAACAGGTGGCGGGATAGTGTCGCGTGACCCAGATGGTTCTAGGTTCAAGCCTCAATGTCTGCACAGTCTACCTGTAGCAATCTCTGAGCTAGAGGCCTCTTGCCCCTCAAATAAATGCTTCTTAATTTAAGTCACTTTCGATAAAAGCGAAATGGTAAACCAACAAAGTAAAAAATACCCAACATGAATTCCGAAAATATAACCATTACTCTAAAATACATTGTCGTCGGCTCTCCAAAGAACTAAAACGGCATTAAACTGATGTGCACTTGCCTGCAGAGAGGTGGTTCTTCTGGAGAGCGCACGGAGCATCTGAGGAAAGAGGTCAAAACTTACGTTAGTCGGTTCTATAGTATATATCTATAGACCCTCTATCGTATAGATAATATATACATTCATACATTCATATATACATTCAGGCTTACAAATTTTCACTAGCACAGGTCTAACTCACAAGCCTTCTCTAACATTAAAAATACATCAGAAATACAATTGTATTTATTTATTTATATTTATATGTAATAAAATGTAATATAATAAAATATTTGTTAACCCTAAACGTGTGTAGTCCATTTTTTAGCAACTGTATACAACAACTGTATAGCTGCACATTTCACTGGACGTTAGAGATGGTAAGTTATAGCCATTGAGCGTGACACACAGCCACAGACAGATAACCCAACAACACATCACACCTACGAAAAGTGTAACATTTGTAAACTGGGACGTGCTTACCTTGGTTTCAACTTAACACATGACTCTATTTGGGGTTTTCGAACCTTTCGTCAGACCTCACACCCCCCTGTCAATGACATGTATCGAGTACGCATTTAATTTCCTCCGTGGCGGCTCGATGGTTCCAAGACCAGCAACATTAGTTCCGCTCATCTCACAATAATAAACCAATGTGCCTTGGGACGAAGGAATAAGGAAGGAACAGACAGTGCTAGGAATAAATAGAAATACAATATGTGTATTATTTCATTACGGCACATATTCAAATATATGATGTAATAATCAAATAAGTGGGGCTTGGACGAATTAAGATAAGAGTTCCCTACTTCTCCTTTTGCCAGATGGCTGATATCTAATCAAAACAAAGGTATACATTTTTGAATACAATAATACAATTGATTTACCATAAAGCATCCTATCTATTTTTTTAATTCAAAGAATAGGCTCAGTTTTTCCTCAGTAATGCTATGGACACGGTGAACAAAAATACCATAAAAAACGATGCTTACCAAAACTGACCAGCTGGTGTCGCACTGTGTCCGAACTCTTCATCAAAAGTCCTTGGGGCAGGACATCAAGGTAGAAGAGGTTGAGAAAAAGTGAAAACCTTTTAACCTTTTTTCTTCTAATTAGAAATGGGAGTGTGAGTGTGAATTTATCAATCACTAATCAAGAAGCTAGTTCGATATTGAAATCAACCATTACCTTGAATAAAACAACGTATATCTCTGGGTTTGAAAATGATCCGAAAAAAATTTGGAAAATGGCAATAAGCACCTCAACAAAATATGTAACGTATCAGGTGAAGTAATTCTTTGATATTTTAATGCGGAAACGTTCAATTGTATACCTGACCAACCCTTAAACCCCAGGCCTGATTCCTTCAACATAGTGTTGCTGAATGAATTCTATGAGTTTCTCTACAAACTGTTAACAAATAAAAAAATAATCAGTTTAAAATTTCATAAAACTTTATTGAAGCGTTTTTTATCATTGATAGTGACATAATTTGAATAAAGAAAACATAGTGAGGTCTCAGAGAAGATGGTGGCAGATCTGAACAGAATGACCCCAATAACTTTGGAGAACAAGACAAAACATGGCATTCGTACCAACATTACCAGCTTAACCCCATCCGATTGGTTAATAATAAACAAGGCTCCCACAGACTCATGTCGGCATGGACGTCCTCAGGCAGTAGCTTGAGCCTGAAAGGAAATACGACAACAGTTCCATGAGGGCCACCTTGTTATCCTTAACCACCAAATGAAGGATGCAATTTTACTCATACTGCTGGAATCCCTTCACAATAACCTAAACCCTGAAAAATCTTTGGACAATTATAACTTTATTAATCCATAAAATATGTAACTGAATGGAAAAGAGATTGAGCAGATGAGAGCAACGTGTATCTATCAAGCTGTCCACCCATTAACACTGACCCCTCGGCAGCAGCCCAAGCAGTCCCCACAGAGAGCTCCCAGCAGGCCGTTCACCATCTGCACGGCACAGAGCATTGCCTGGATCAGACCCACGGTCAGCAGCACCGAGAACAGAGACAGGTTCCAATGCACCACGTCCACTGGCTTCACACATAGCTTCCAGGAGGCCCGGTCCAATAGGTAGGTACTGGAGAGAGAGAGAGAGAGAGAGAGAGAGAGAGAGAGAGAGAGAGAGAGAGAGAAGAGAGAGAGAGAGAGAGAGAGAGAGAGAGAGAGAGAGAGAGAGAGAGAGAGAGAGAGAGAGAGAGAGAGAGAGAGAGAGAGAGAGAGAGAGAGAGAGAGAGAGAGAGAGAGAGAGAGAGAGAGAGAGAGAGAGAGAGAGAGAGAGAGAGAGAGAGAGAGAGAGAGAGGAGAGAGAGAGAGAGAGGGAGAGCATAATTTTTGCATAATTCTTACTGTACAGGATGTTTCTAATATCTTCACATACAGGGATATGAACTTCTGCTTTAAACATTAACGTGAATCTGTGAGTCTGTCTGTCTGTCTGTCTGTCTGTCTGTCTGTCTGTCTGTCTGTCTGTCTGTCTGTCTGTCTGTCTGTCTGTCTGTCTGTCTGTCTGTCTGTCTGTCTGTCTGTCTGTCTGTCTGTCTGTCTGTCTGTCTGTCTGTTTGTCTGTCTGTTCCTTACCCATTGTCGAATGGATACTTCCACTGATTGGACCTCTTATCCAGGCAGAAGGGCCCCCGGGTGAGGGCCAAAGCAGACACCAAGACAGAGTACCCTCCCCCTAGAACGCCCCCTCCCGCAAACAGAATGGAGGTCAGCATCTACGCAGAGGGGGGTAGAGTCAGGGACAGACAGACAGGCAGACAGACAGACAGACAGGCAGACAGACAGACAGGCAGACAGACAGACAGACAGACAGACAGACAGACAGACAGACAGACAGACAGGCAGACAGACAGGCAGACAGACAGGCAGACAGACAGGCAGACAGACAGGCAGACAGACAGGCAGACAGACAGACAGACAGACAGACAGACAGGCAGACAGACAGACAGACAGACAGACAGACAGACAGACAGACAGACAGACAGACAGAGGGCTTCGATACTAAGCAATATTTCTTAGAACAGTCCTTAAAGAATAATTGAATGCAAGCTTGATGTGCTTATTATTACAAGAATAACACCAATATTAACAACACCACTATCAAAAATAACCAAATGGATGATAAATAAATGAGATGATTTGTAGTACTCTGCACAAAATAGGTTCAGTATCATAATCGGTGTATGTGTCGGATACACACTTGTGTACACCTCCACATTCTGCGTATGTTGAGAGAAAGAGAGAGAGAGAGAGAGAGAGAGAGAGAGAGAGAGAGAGAGAGAGAGAGAGAGAGAGAGAGAGAGAGAGAGAGAGAGAGAGAGAGAGAGAGAGAGAGAGAGAGAGAGAGAGAGAGAGAGAGAGAGAGAGAGAGAGAGAGAGAGAGAGAGAGAGAGAGAGAGCGAGAGAGAGAGATATCTCAGGATAGAATAAAGAATTAGTGTTTAAATCTATGTACAGTTTTCATACTTTATTGTAATTGTCATTATTAACCAGTTATTTACTGGTAATTGTTAAACAATTTATATTATTAGGAGTTATAATCTTCATATTTTTTATCTAACGTCCATCAGCAATATTATATTTCCCTGAGTCAGATAGCGGAACTACTTTCATAACAACCGAAGCACTCACAGCAAACCTCCGGCCACAGCTCGCGTTACCACAGCAACCACAGCAGTCGTTGTTCTTCAAACCAAGGAAGACCAAAGCTGGGAAGAGCATCTAACAGACACACACACACACACACACACACACACACACACACACACACACACACACACACACACACACACACACACACACACACACACACACACACACACACACACACACACACACACACACACACACACAAACAAGCGATTTTAATAAAATAAAATGGTAAATTAATATAAGTCATCATTTAATCCCGCCTCCTGACCACTTACCAGAACTCCAGATCCGAGAATGCCTCCAAAGTACCAGACCTCATCTGAGAGCTGTTCGCTCTCCACAAGTGTCCCACCAGGGAAGAACAGCAGGATGTTGCACAGAACGCACACCACAGACAGAGGGAGCAGGCTTATCCCCAGACATTTGGCAAAAGCACCAGGGCACATCTTGAGACCGATGACGGTACAAAAAGTGTAAATTAAAATATATATATTCTCGTTGCTTCTCTGTAAATCGTGATCTACCAATTGGGTCTGCGAACAACATCCACTTCCAGTCAATGTCCTCGGAGTTGTTAATATTATTTAATATGATGGAGGCCTGATAAAATAAAATAAAATTAGTATTAATGGTCTTGCCGTTGATGTTTCTGTCTAGACCACCTGTCCTGCCTCTGTGTTTGCTGATATTAAGAACCAAGGTTTATAGACTGGCTGCATGTGTGACGTTCCCTTTTCTCATTTATAGTGGCCAGGGGGAATAAATGGCACGCACACACACACACACACACGCACGCACGCACGCACGCACACACACACACACACACACACACACACACACACACACACACACACACACACCACTCACACACACACACCACACACACACACACTCCACAACACCACACACACACACTCACTCTCTACTCTCTCTCTCCTCTCTCTCTCTCTCTCTCTCTCTCTCTCTCTCTCTCTCTCTCTCTCTCTCTCTCTCTCTCTCTCTCTCTCTCTCTCTCTCTCTCTCTCTCTCTCTCTCTCTCTCTCTGGCTATACAGGATTAGTGTACATAGTTAAATACTTATTGCTTAGGCTGGGTTGTACAGATGTGTGTGTAGTCGTGTATGGTAATTATGATATATAATCTACTTGGAGCGATAAGCATCATTGTTACCTCACAATTTGTAAGACTATGTATACATTTCTCTTTAAATATAAGCTATAGAATATATAGATTATATAGGCTAATAATTGTATAAGAATAATACTAATAGTAAATAATAAACAACATCGATTCTAAAAACGATTCAAAGTAAAAAAAATATTTTTAACTTTAGGTAGGCCTTAATCTAACCTTCAGCTAAATTAAACCTGTCGGCCTACCATCGATGTCATCAACATCTTCTAGGCTTGCCTGTCAACATCATGCCAGTCTACTTAATCAATAACTAGTTCATCGATTGAAGTCCTTTTATGACTTAAAAGATTGTCATCGGAGTCAGCCTAACATGTCTTCCGAATTCGCCTTTTCATCGAGACGATCCCCGCTCGTTTGTCTCCACGGCTGCTCGTCGTCCAGCCAGCCGTTGGCTACGGGCGTTGGACTGGGTGAGTTAAATTATGCTAAATAATATGTAGGAATATATCATTCTGCTCTTGTTCTGGGGCTTGTTATTTATCCAACTAACGCAGAACTATTCACTGTTCTGTTCGTATATCGGATCAATAATTCTAAGTGTGTGTTTTTTGCTCGAAAAGCACATTTTGCGATGCGACTTTGTAAAGTGCAGCAATGTTATGTTACGATCTGTGACGTCAGACATCCTGAAACGGGGCGGGAACGCGGCGGACGCAGCGGTTGCCATGGCAGCGGCCCTGTCAGTCACAGAGCCGTGCAGCACGGGTCCCGGGGGAGATGCCTTCTGCCTCTTCTACGATGGAAACACCGGAGATATAAGTTGTCTAAACGGCAGGTTAATAAACTTATTGTTCACGTTGTTTCTCCAACCACCCACATCACAACTATTAAAGATGAAATGTCATAATCTGTTCAAAACAATATAAAAGGGGAATATTACAGGCTCCCCTTTTAGCTGTTGGTTTCTTAACATGTTTGCATGCGGCGTTAGTCCTTGAAGTGGATTATGTAGGCTGGTTTTAGGGGTTATGTTTCTGCAATGTATCCTATGTCAATGTACACCCCACCTTAAATCAATAAAACACAATAACTGATAGATCACCCAACAGCATGGGTGGGCTCATATGAGTGAATCTAAAGTATTTGTAACTCTGAACTTGTTCCCCAGCGGCCGTTCCCCCAGAGCCCAGTCCCTGGAGCTGCTGGAGGGGCGTGGCTACAGCGCAGAGGCCCCGCCCCCTGCCTTTGACTCTCTAAACATCACAGTCCCCGGAGCACCAGCATGCTGGTGCGACGCTGTGCAGATGTTTGGGAGCCACAAGGTAGGTAGGTAGGTAGGTTGGTAGGTGTGTGTGTGTGTGTGTGTGTGTGTGTGTGTGTGTGTGTGTGTGTGTGTGTGTGTGTGTGTGTGTGTGTGTGTGTGTGTGTGTGTGTGTGTGTGTGTGTGTGTGTTTACACAATTATATGACAAACATAAGACCTATTAAACACAATGACGTCAGGGAGAGGCGTCTCGCTCAGGGACACCTCGACACTCGAACTAGCGACCTTCCGGTGACCAGCCAACCCGCTCTTCCTCCTGAGCCACTGCCTCCCCTCTCTTCCTCGACACACTTCCTGTCCGACCGACTCATGCTTCCTGTGTAGTGAGACTTCCTGCGAGGTCACTGCGTTTCCTGTGCCCCGTGCCCTAGGTCTCCCTCGGCGAGGTGTTGGGCGGGGCCGTGCACCTCGCCGAGGAGGGGGTTCCGGTTGCGAAGGTAGCGGCCTACCAATGGGCACACTGGGTGGACGCCATGCGGCATGCTGGGAAGGAACTGGACAGCAACCTTCTGGTGGACGGGGAGGCCCCACGTCACGGACAAGTGTTCAGGAACCCCGCCCTGGCTAGGAGCTTTAGGGTGAGATGTTGACTACACGCACACACACGCATACACATACGCACATAGGTGAGATGTTGACTACACACACACGCATACACATACGCACACAGGTGCACACGCACGTACACAGTAACACACATATACATGCATACACACACACACACACACACAAACACACAAACACACAAGTTAGAAAGTGATGTCATGCCATAGTTACGCTTTATTTTTTTTTAAAAAAAGGATCCTGATTATTTACACTTTTCCGCAACACTTTTATTTGTTGATTATCCCTTTAGTCATGCTCTCACTGGCAGGTGTAGTCACGAGTAAAACAAGTGCGCACACACACACTCACACACACACACACACACACACACACACACACACACACACACACACACACACACACACACACACACACACACACACACACACACACACACACACACACACACACACCTTTCAACTCCCATGGACATTCCTGAAATCGGGAAACAATGGGAGTGAGCCCAGCCTCATCGGGGACTCCTTCCTCTGCTGTGACTGGTTGCTCCCACCGGCCCCATCACACACATCGGCAGCCTCTTAGTCACGGCACTGCCCTCAGTGCACCGATTGTCATCAATCTTTTGAGTTCATTCATCTCTCCTCGTTATAACACTTGAAGTCATGGTTCCATGAGTCAGTTTGTGTGTCATACGGTCTTTAAACTCTAAACCATCAACATGTGGTTCTGCTTTCTGACACACCCATCGCGTCGGTTTACCCACTGTAGTGTCTTCAGTCGTTGGTTTGATATCTGCAAGATCTGATTGATATGCAGTACAGGTACAGGTTTGCATACGTCGTCGAGTTTCTAAACGTGTCATGGATTGATCTCTTTATTTACTGAATGATTTATCGAACAGGAGCTGGGAGAAAGCGGGAAGCCAGGCTTCTACCAGGGGAGAGTGGCTCAGGCCATCGTGGAAGTTATCCACCAAAACGGCGGGGTCATGACCCTGGATGACCTCAGCGGCCATGACAGTGAGGTGGTCACTCCGATCAGTACAGACTACAAGGTCGGGACGCGAGATACACTCAAGAAATGACACCATCACCCATCTACATTTGGCCGGACTCAAATATTGATTTTGTCTACTAAAATATATATATATATACTTTCGACTCTATTTTTGTAGGGCGTGCGTCTTTGGGAACCCCCCCCCAACAGCCAGGGGGTGGCCGCCCTGTTGATGCTCAATATCTTGGAGAACCTTCCGCTGCCAGGTACAGGCTGAAGACACACGGAACCACAAACACACCAACTGATATCACAATAGAGTGGCCATCTCAGTGAGGAAGGGTTGAAACTCAAGACATTTAGGACAAACTAAATATACAAACTGATGATTTAGGGCTGCTATGGTTATAGAAAACGATATGTGTTCTAATTAAGTGACAGCCACATAATAATTATATATTTATTAAATGTCCTCCCCCCCGCTGGTGCACTTGTCTAGATCTTGGCCACAACAGCGCCGACTACGTCCATCTCCTGGTGCAGGCGTTCAGCCTCGCCCTGACAGACGCGTTGCATAACATTAGTGACCCAGACCATGTGATCATTCCTCTGGACAGCCTATTGGATAAGAGCTACAGCCGCCAGCTTGCCCAGCAAATCAGCATGGACAGGTGTGTGTGTGTGTGTGTCTTTCTCTGTTGAATTTAGATAGGCATCTATTGACTTATTTATTCTCAATGTAAACTCTCTGTCCCTTCTATCTCTTTCCTGTTGGAAACCCCACTCCACCTGACTGTAGACTTTGAACTTTGCTCTTTATTGCTCGAAAGACAAACACAAACTTATTACACCAGAAAATGTGGCAATAAAACAGACACACACACAAACACACGCGACTATTTGATTTCCATGGGTTATTGCTCCCTAGTATAGTGTTCTTTAAGGATCAATCAATCATTGTATTTCTGGGTTCTCTTGAGAGTGAAGATGTTGATATCTGGGCCCAGTGATGGTTTTGGAATAGATTTGTGTCAAGTTAACACCCATCCTTCCGGGCCTTGTATATTGTATGTTTGTATGTACATGTGTTTGTGCGTGTGTTTGTGCGTGCGTTGCCGCAGGCCCAGTGAGGTGGGGCACCAGCTGTGACGACACAGGGCGACACTGTGTACTTCTGTGTGGTCGACTGCCACGGCAACGCTTGCTCCTTTGTCAACAGCAACTACATGGGCTTTGGCTCCGGCCTTGTGCCGAGGGACTGTGGCTTCTCCCTCCAGGTATGTGTGCACGCGTGGGTGTGTGTGACATCTGCTATGACAATTACAACCACCCTTTATTTCACCCTCACGCTCTTACCCTCGACCTCACTCTCTTAGAATCGGGGTGCTAGTTTTTCTCTGCGTCGTAACCACAGCAACTGTATCGCCGGCGGTAAACGCCCGTACCACACCATAATGGCCGCCCTCGTCACCGGACCCGCCCCCGTCGGAGAGAAGCCCCGCCTCCTGGCTGCCCTGGGAGTGATGGGCGCCATGATGCAACCGCAAGGGCACGTCCAGGTAAACACACTCAAACACCACGGCTGGTGCGCACACACTCACGCACACTCCGGACGCACACGCGTACACATTTAGAATCAGGACAACAAGCGGATGATTTGATCAGTCACAGCGTATAAAACATGATGGTGTTACAAGGGCCCCACCCTAAAGTCAAATTAAATATAATACTTAATATATTATTAATTATTAAGAATAATTATTAAGAATAATTATAAATATTACCTTACTGTACTGATAGCGATATATTTTTTCACCTTCTTCTGACAAAAGTTCTTATTGTAAGTTCCTTTGGAAAAAAGCATCCGCTAAATGCCCTAATGTAAATGTTAGTATATGTTTTATTTTTCTCACTATCAAATGTCATTGTTGTATTCTAGTCAATGATCAGAAACCTAATTTTGGTTACACAGACCTACAAAAAAAACGTTCATTGAGTTTCTCCAAACATGAGGGAGTATATTTAAAGGTTTCCTCTGTCCTGCTGGCGTTCAGGTGCTGCTGAACATGCTGGAGTTTGGAATGGATCCTCAGCAGGCCTTAGACGCTCCCAGAGTGTATGTGGAGTATGACCAGAAAGGTTCGCTCTACTGTCTCTGGATATACTATCTAAGTGTCATCAGCCATCAACACCAGGATGTGACTAGACAAACATTATTTACTCTGCAAGCGTGCATCTATACTCCTGATTTTTGTATGTTTTTGTTTGACCAAGACTTTATTCCTTCAAAGTTTTATAATTTATTTTACATAATTATTGAAATATATTATTTATATTATATATTTTTGAATTCCTAAAACGTCTTAAAATATTATCTGAGAGTAAAACTGTACATTTGTGCTATATTTGTGTTGGATCCATTTTTCTTGGGACCAATGTTATGTGTCTCTAGCTAATCAGTGGATGGTTCATTTGGAGGATGTATGTTATATAGTATTCGATGTTTATATTTCAATGTTATGTGTCTCTAGCTAATCAGTGGCTGGTTCATTTGGAGGAAGGATTTGGCAAAGAAGTTTGCGATGAGTTGAGGAGGCGGGGCCACCAAGTAAATTGGCCAATCACAGGTAATCTCTCTAACATCCCTCAGTACAACACACATGTGAAACATTTTGGAAACATTTAGGGATCATTGTTTAGCCCATTCAGTGCCTTGATATAAATACTACATTTATTAAGTGTGTGTTTCTGAAAGAGAGAATACAGTGATTCAAATTGTTTCCATTCACAGGATTTAATCGTTCGCGATTTGGTCGAGGACAAATCATTACAGTTGGCGATTGGTGGAACCCATCTGTCCGTCAAGCTGCTCATCCAACCAGAGTTCTGTGGGCGGGATCGGACCCCAGAGCAGACGGGTGTTCACAGGGCTACTAGACCTGCTCCAAGCATATAATTAATTCACATATTTTAAATTGAAATAATATTAAATCAAACACTTGTTAATATTAAATCAACCACTGAATTAATTTATAACCTTAATCATATCAATCATGTTTTTATTTGAATTAATCTTTCACAGTTTACCAATAAGCTAAGAAAGTTAATTGTTATTAACAGGTCTATGATGGTTTTTTTTTTTATCCAGACCAAACGCGGCTCCCCATTTACTTTTGTCTGTCG
This sequence comes from Melanogrammus aeglefinus, assembly GCA_900291075.1. Lineage (NCBI taxonomy): Eukaryota > Metazoa > Chordata > Actinopteri > Gadiformes > Gadidae > Melanogrammus > Melanogrammus aeglefinus. The sequence continues at coordinate 283,763 of OLKM01000428.1, forward strand.
GTCTCTCTTTCCTATACGGCGGCGATGTTGGCGCTTCGCAGCTGCGGGTCAGTAAGAGCGGTGTCTATGTATATATGTCCATGGGGGGCAGCCCGGTGGCAGCAGGAAGTCAGTCATGGAGCGTTCCCTGCTTCCTGTTTGAGTCAGTAGTTGCGAAGCTGTCCAATGACCTCCATTGTCTTTTCAGGACTATGACACCATTCTCCGTCGCACGCCCACACACACACAAATACACACACACACACACACACACACACACACACACACACACACACACACACACACACACACACACACACACACACACACACAC
>OLKM01000428.1:289075-295675 GCA_900291075.1 Melanogrammus aeglefinus
ATGTGAGATGTTAGGGGAGGACATCCAGGATGCACGGTCACAAATGTTCTCCTCTTTGGGTGTCACATGATTATTTGTGTGTGTGTGTGTGTGTGTGCGTGCGTGCGTGCGTGTGTGTGTGTGTGAGTGTGTGTGTGTTTTTTCCACCCATCGTTAAACTAGAGCCAATCCCCTGGAGAGGGACAGAATGGAATAGAATGCCACATAGTGTAAGGAATTAAACCTAGATGATGAAAATGATGAAACTGTATTGGCCAAAGCTGTTCAGCAGAAGGACTTTTCCCTCCGCAGTTTATACAAGCCACATCGTGAATCTGGTCAAAGTGGATAACGTTGTATAGACAGATGCAACTGTACCACAGTGGAAAACAGGGAGCGCTATGTTGGGCTGCAGTAAGAGGATTATCATAGGAGCGCAGATGGTCAGCAACAGGCGACAAAGGAGGCCGTTGACCATCTCCTCACACACTCCCTGGCAGGCTCGCCCCGTGTGACTGTGCAGCACGGACACAGCTGCGGCTTTTCATTATTGGCACGTGTGTTTTTATTGATGTAAAATGGCTTCCCTTGTTCCATTTTTCCGGTGACAATGCAGGAGAATACTAATACTGTTCTCTCTGTTGTTCTAGATGCTGGTTCCAGTGGCCACCTTCATCAGCGTGGGGAAATGTAGCTGCTGCTGGAATGAGAGTTTGATGGTGAGGCCGAGACTCACCACACATTACTGGGTCAGAGAAATGTGAACCAGCTGGTCTGTTAAGGGTTGGGGAATCGTTGTATGGATTAATTGTGTTAGAGCGGCATGTTGAAGTTCTGAAGGTCAATCCGAAGTGTATTAACTAATTAAGTATAGAACTGCAGTAAATGTTGTTCCATAAGATTAGATTATTTCTACCTCGCACAATATATATATAGTATCATTTTTTCATTCCATCTTTTTCACGTGTGTAACTCAGATCCACAACTCTTCTCTTCAAAATGCATATACTGTTAATTTGTAGTAACTGATAACTCATTTGACTCCTCTAACATGGACTTTGGTTATGGCCATGGGTGCTCGGTGCTTAAGTTCTGAACCGTCTGTGCAGCAAGCACTTTGAACTTGACCGACAGGACTTAAGAACAGTACTCAAGCACAGTAACGTTGTTACAGTCACATCCCTGCTAGAATGCTCTTCAAGTTACATTAATCTAACGAGGGTCTTATTTTGCTCTGGGTGTGGGACTAAGTAAGTGTGTGTGTCACGCAGCTGTCTAACATATCTGTTGACACTTTGCTGTGACTGCCCAAACAGCATATAGAAACATTCCTTCTCTCCCTCCATCTCTATCTTACACTGAAACACACCACACCCTACTGGGAAGCACTGACATTCATGGCAGTATCCTCGTGGCTCTCTCTATCTCCCGCCCTCTCTCTAGATGTGTGGTACGGTATTGGCTGCGCTGGTGGGCATGGTTGGTTCTGGCTACTGTTTCGTCCTATCAGGGATGACCTTGCTGCAGGGTCCGCTGTGTTTCACTGCTCTGGGCTGGACATACCCCTTTGCCAATGATGGCGGCAGGTAATATGAAAGTAATTATGTGTTTGTGTGCATATGTGTCTGTGACAGTCTATGAAAGTAATTAATAGTGTGATATCATGCGATTGTTTTGCTGTTTTCACACTTCTGTATATGCTGGAATGGCCTGGGTTGTCTCGGCACAGTGTTTGAGAAGTGACAAGTACTCTAGTGTTACTATACAATTATTAAGTGGATCTCTCTCTCTCTCTCTCTCTCTCTCTCCTCTCCCTCCCTCCCTCCCTCCCTCTCTCCCCTCTCCCTCCTCTCTCCTCCTCTCTCCTCTCCCTCCTCCCTCCTCTTCTCTCTCCTCTCTCTCTCTCTCTCTCTCTCTCTTCTCTCTCTCTCTCTCCTCTCTCCTCTCTCTCCTCTCTCTCTCTCTCTCTCTCTCTCTCTCTCTCTCTCTCTCTCTCTCTCTCTCTCTCTCTCTCCCTCTCTCCTCCCTCTCCCTCCTCTCTCTCTCTCTCTCTCTCTCTCTCTCTCTCTCTTCTCTCTCTCTCTTCTCTCTCTCTCTCTCTCTCTCTCTCTCTCTCTCTCTCTCTCTCTCTCTCTCTCTCTCTCTCTCTCTCTCTCTCTCTCTCTCCAGGTATCTGCGGGAGCCAGACACGTGGTCCCAGTGCCTGCAGCCTGTGAACATCGTGGAGTGGAACGTGTCCCTGCTCTGCATTCTGCTGTGCCTGGCCGCGCTGGAGTTCCTCATCTGCCTGCTGCAGCTGGGCGTGGGGCTGGTGAACGCCGTGTGCCGGCCCTGCTGCTACAAGCAGGAGTACAGCCTCCACGCTTAAAGGAGGGGGAGGAGGCAGGCTTAGAGGAGGAGGAGGAAGAGGACAGGCCTAGAGGAGGAGGAGGCGCACAGGTCTAGAGGAGGAGGAGGACAGGCCTAGAGGAGGAGAGGAGGAGGACAGGCCTAGAGGAGGAGAGGAGGAGGACAGGCCTAGAGGAGGTGGAGGAGGAGGAGGCGCACAGGCCTGTGCCGCTGGGCCCGCAGGAGTGGAGGTGGCTCGCTTTGCTAGTAACACTGATAGTAACTCAGCCAACAATCTCTACCACTGCATATGGGTTGGAAAAAAGGAGGCAATACTAGATCCCTCACTGCCAGTATGATGTTCTTATTGAGCAGATAGATTCCTAAATCATATAAAATACCGTACAAAACTGAACTCTCAGTTAGAGAAAGAACGGTTGGCACAGGGCTTCGTAGGAAGTGAAAGTGTATTTACTGAATCATTACAAATTCGATCTGATTTCAGCTGTGTTGGCCTTTAAAACACTTAATACGGAGATAGATGTTCTCATTGAATGCTATGTAATGTAAATCAATAAATGTAAGGCAAACGTGAATACATAGACAGATTAAGACTGGACGATCAGCTGTACAAACAGAAATGTTATATTCTGGAATAAATTAGTTGGAAATGATCTTTAAATGGGTCTTTGCTATTATCAGCAGATGGTAATACTATCTGCTTTGGAATGAGGCAGAAAGCAAGGCATGTGAGTCTTTGTTGGTGTGGTTAGCAAGCCCCACTGTTCACTGTTTAGTGAGGATAATGATATGAAAACGGTCGTGTTTATAGCATTGGAGTTTGTTAATTTTTCAATATTTCTATTGTACATTTTTTTTTTTTACGGGTTTTTTTCTGGGCCCCAGATCAGTGATATGGGTATTTTATATGAATGTAGTGCCATATTTTTGTAACTTCATGTTTTTTGCCATCTTGAATAAAAATGACATCTAAAACTATGATGAAAAAAAATCAGAATTTCTTTTAATTTTGTATTGAGTGTTGTTTCATATAGTTGATGTCATGCACACTAATCAGGGCGACACTCTTTTGAATTGATCTCGGATAATACATTTGAGTCACCCCTTCCGTCAAGAAAGCAACAAAAAGCAATTTATTGGAACCGAGTGATTCAGCGGCCACATTTTTGTCTCGGAGCACTGGTTCCCCCGACCTCAGCAGGCCAGGCTCTGCCGTCTGCATGGGGACTTCTTTGTCTGAAGAACTTTGTTTCCTTAACTGAATTTCAATATGAATTGGACTGGATTTTTTCGTAAGAAGCTGCGAGTTGAACCACAGTCACTGGAACTCCAGAGATACTGAGCTATTGAACGCTAAGCTCAATATCATAACCACGAGCAGTGGGTCAGTGAGTCGAGAAAGTCTGTATTTGTATAATAGTATTTTAGCATTTGATATCTTTTTTGTAACTTTTTACAAAAAAATATTTCATTCTTGGGGATGACCTAAAAAAGATGTTGTTCTGTTCCCATGGGGCCAAAGGTGAATTAAGGTCTGGGTTTGGACCCTCATCCAAATTATTCATACAACGTTGACACAATATGTTCACACACATTCCCCCGCACTGTCGCATCTGTGAAAACAAAAACAGTCAACCGAAAAGAGGAAACAGCAGGGCTGAATCTGGAAGGCAAATTGCCCAGAACAAGAAGGTTGTGAGAAAAATGTCCAAAGATAAGACAGAATTAGGGGCATTGATCCATTGAATCAATAACCTGCCTTATGAGTGGGGAAGTTGAAATGCATTTACCAGAAACCGGTTTGTTTGTCAGGGGATTGCAGAAGTGATGTACGTAGTTACCTGAAGAGACCCACACATATACTTCGTCATTTCATTAATTTGTTGATTTTCTAAATGTTGGTTTACAATACTATCTTGGAGTTTGGACGATGGTTCGCATAGACATATTACAATAAGGGCACATACATTAACCATTACATTAGTAAAGGCAGTAATATGCATTATCATATAGGATTAGGATAGGGGTTAGGGCTATTTTTGTGGACCTAGTAATTAATTATAGAAATCTAAGTGATTTCGATGGATGTGGATTCAGTTTAATGGGGTATCGGCAATACACTTCCCGTAAGGAGTATCGTAAGGAGGCTTTACTGAAACCAACAAATTAGAAAGATATATATGCTCGGTCATGACTAGGCCCCAAAAATCCTGAACCTCCCTTATCTGGATGTTGGACAGTTGTATCGACTGAATCAAAGGTCAGCTGCTTGTTCCCTTGACTGATGCAGAATAATCAGAAACAAAATTAGACTTTAAAAAACATTTTGTACGGACACATTTCCCTCCTACTGATCTGCTGTGCTATGCTTTTACAAGAGTAAAAAGGTACAGGATTTCACCATTCTTATGTCTGGGGTTTCGCCCTGGACATTGGGTCTGTTCACCACTCCCTCACCCCCTGCTAGACGGGGTAAACACGCTGGGTGGGGAGGTGGGGGGGGGGGTGTTACAGCCTGAGTCTATAGTCCCTGACTCACTGTCACAGACACACCAACAGGGCAGCACTCCGCTGCACTCCTCGTTCGTTTCCCTTGATGTCCTCGTCCTCTCCCTCATTTTGCGTACAACTTTCAAAACCTCAAGCAACGAGACGGACGTCCGTGCATTGTTTCTAAGTTACGTTTTAAGTTGAGTCGCTTTCGTTGTATCTTTGGAGCATCGTGGTTGAGCGCCATGTCAGGAGTTGTGGGGTTCAGATTAGGACTGAGGCCGCTGCTTTTGCTGTGTTGTGCGGCGGTGTGTGTGAGCGCCGTGAGGAGAGAGTATTTCCTCCGGATAGAGGAGGTACAGTGGAATTACGCTCCGTCGGGGATGAACCTCATCCAGAACCGCACTCTGCAGCAGGACCAGTGAGTGCTGCCCCCACACACCACACACACACACACACACACACACACACACACACACACACACACAACAGACACACACACACACACACACACACACACACACACACACACACACACACACACACACACACACACACAGAAGAAACACACACACACACACACACACACACACACACACACACACACACACACACACACACACACACACACACACACACACACACACACACACCACACACACACAGACCACACACACACACACACACACACACACACACACACACACACACACACACGCACACAAACGCACACACACAGAATACACACACAAACACACACAAACACACAACACACACACACACACACACAGAGAGAAAAAGCACACACACACACACACACACACACACACACGAAGACCACAAGAAACACACACACACACACACACACACACACACACCACACACACACACACACACACACACACACACACACACACACACACACACACACACACACACACACACACACACACACACGCACAATGCATAATTATGTATATATATATATATATATACATTTATTTATATTTATATACAGTATATATATATACATATAAAAATAATAAACTATACTGTAGCCTATTTACGCTGTACTAACTTCTACAATGTTGAGTTATTTTATAACCTTAAAACTTGTTGAGTTCTGGATCCAGCCGGAGGCGGGCAGCTGATCTCCAGGCTCAGCCGGCCAATCAGGTGGTCGGTGACCACCCTGGGCAGTGCTGTTTTAGAGGCTTCATTTATATAATCATATTAATTATTAAATCATTTTTAACTTCAATGATAATTGTAAAGGCAACGTTTACTAATTGTGTTTATTTTGGAAGTTTGGTGTAACAGATTTCAGATCCAGTCTATGACGCAATGTCAGTCTGTGTGAGGCTAGTATCTTAACAGCTGAGTGCTGAATGTTACACACCATTCATTTGGCTTTGCAAAGTCATAAATAGCTTTCCATTCATGTCTTGCAGTCATTGATTGGTCTCTTCATATTGTGTGACCAATATCACCCCCTCTCCATCTCCCTCCCTCCTCTCTGTCTCTAACGCCCTCTCTCCATCTCTCTATCTCCCTGCCCTCTCTTCTCTCTCCCCTCTCTCTCTCTTCCCCTCCTGCTCTCTCCCCTCTCTCTCTCCCCCCCCCCCCTCTCTCTCTCTCCAATCTTCTCTCTCTCTCACCCCTCTCTCTCTCTCTCCCCCCTCTCTCTTCCCCTCTCTCTCTCTCTCTCCTCTGCTCTCCGTCTCTCTTCTCTCCTCTGCTGCTCGTCTCGTCTCTCTCTCTCTCCTTTCTTCTCTCTCTCTC
>OLKM01000428.1:301893-319808 GCA_900291075.1 Melanogrammus aeglefinus
TCTCTCTCTCTCTCTCTCTCTTCTCTCTCTCTCTCTCTCTCTCTCTCTCTCTCTCTCTCTCTCTCTCTCTCTCTCTCTCTCTCTCTCTCTCTCTCTCTCTCTCTCTCTCTCTCTCTATCGACTGTCCGTTCCACAGAAGAACTACAACAAAGAGTTCCACCTGATGGCCACAGTGTTTGATGAGAACCTGAGCTGGTATCTGGACCACAACATAAGGACCTACACTACATCTCCCAACACGGTCAACAAGGAAGACGAGGGCTTTGTGGAGAGCAACAGAATGCACGGTGAGCAGGCACAGTGTGCAATCCAGATAGGGATGAAGAAATGCTGCCTCGCCCCAGTGGTGGAGCTGTCATTTATATCGAAAGAGGGCATTCAAATATACTGCGTGGCTGACACCGCCCTGCGTGGCTGACACCTCCGTCGGTGTGCTAATGCGTGTATGAATGGTTGTATGTCGCTTCAGATCAGAGTAGCAGCCGATTCCCCGAAATGTAAATGTAACGCTTTGATTCTCCAAATGCATCCACATCTGTTATTTGAACACCCACTGCCTTGCTCTTTGTCTCTGGCAGCTCTGAACGGCTACGTGTACCGGAGCCTCCCCGGCCTGACCATGTGTAAGAACGACAAGGTGTCCTGGCACCTGTCGGGTCTCGGCTCTGAGCTGGACATCCACAGTCTCTTTTTCTATGGCAACCGCTTCCTGTACCGTCAGACCAGGAGAGACAGCATCAGTGTCTTCCCTCACATCTCACACACGGTCATTATGGAGCCGGACAGCATGGGTAAAACACACGCACGCGCACACATACACGCACGCACGCACGCACAGAAACACAGACCCTTTTTTATCAGCCAATCTAATAACTGTATTTGCACTTTTTTGTCACTTTATGGTCACTGTTAATTAAAATGCAAGTAAAAGTATTGATACACACTCAATTACAGCAAATTACAGTGATGTGGCCCGGGGGAAAAAAAGACCGTGATCACCCGTATGATTCCAGTATAGTTAGTGGTGTAACTCTGCCACGGAGACAAAGAAAATAAACAAAGAAACATTGCATTAGCTTGGTGGCGGGCATGAGCCACTTGACAAAGTAGCACATTGTAGTAAGCTACCATGAATCAAAGTACATATTTCTCTGGGTTTAAACCTCGTTGTAAACAATTTGGATGATTGACTTAAAAAACTGTACAATGTATATATCATATGTCCAGTCATTTTTAGATATTGGAACAGGGAACTGTCCCATGGTGTCCCTTTAGTTCACATCCCGCTGGATGTTTCAGGGTCCTTCGAGGTGGTGTCTGCGACGGCGGCCGACTACACCGCTGGGATGCGAGCCAACTACACGGTGGCGAAGTGCTCCCTGTTCCAGACGCAGGGCGAGACCATGCTGCGCTCTTCCACCTACTACATCGCCGCCATGGAAACCACCTGGGACTACTCCCCCAACCGCACCTGGGAGCAAGGGCTGTTCACCGATCTCAACCACAGGTACGTCTGTCGAATAGGGGCAATCTGAGCTCCCTGTAAGGTCCTCAAGGCTGTGTTCATCAGGGGATAGGGGTAATGTCTCAGGTAGCTTATCCTTACAGATGAACCCACCAGCATGCATGTACACATCACAAACACACCTAGTCACACACAATTCAAACATTGGCCTTGTTCTGGGTCATCTAGAAGAAGACTATACTACTCTTTATTCCATTTCTTCAGGGCATTACCCTTCATTGCAAGAACTCTGATTCTGTATCTTGCTTTACTGAAGACATCAGCCTTAGGCCAGGGCCGTGGTACAGATCTGTTGTTGACAAAGGGTGGGGAAGAATACGTTGGCCGGATGTCAATAGTACACACATATCATCTTTTTTAATTTGAACATATTCCAATATTATGTTAACATGATGTTTTAATGTGTCTTCCATTTGTGGTCTACTTTTATCAAGCTACTTTGCTTCTAATCCTCTTCTTTGTGCAGGAGTCTAGTCATTTGCCAAAGACTTTAACACCAAATGTAGATCTCCTCCAGATCTCACACATTCAGAAAGTACCAGAAAGGCCCTGATACTTTTTTTATATGCCGCCGCTTAAAATGTTCTGGTATTGCTTTGTCCTTTTGATCCGTGGTTATTTATGAGTGCACTCTAAACGTGCTCTTCTACACAACTCTACACATCCACCTCTGCAGGAGTTACCGAGTCAGACCGTAATGGCCACTGCTCGATTGAAAGTACAAGCTTCACATTGAAAATCCAATAATTTTAAACCTGTTTGACTCTTTCTGTCTCCCCAGTCCTGGCAAAGTGTTTCTGGACAAGCAGGGAGGATTTATCGGCTCCCGCTACAAGAAGGTGGTCTACCGCCAGTTCACCAATGACAAGTTCATCAGGCAGACGGACCGACCGGCCGACATGGTCCACCTGGGAGTCATGGGTACGCTGAGTTTGTGTGCGTGTGCGTGTGCTGCGTGCACATGTAGTGTAGTGCAGTGGGCTATTAAGTCATGTATGTCAAATACGTTCCATGTTCAACGTTAACAATGCAAAGGAGAGAACTAAGAGAGCCCCTGTTGGCTGATACAGCATTCACACTAATAACTAATTCATTGTCCAGAGAATTCATCAAACTGTCCCAATGGTCCTCGCCAAATACTCACCGCTTTATTCTGTCATCCCAGGTCCTATGATCCACGGCACTGTGGGAGAGAGGGTGAAGGTGATCTTCAAGAACATGGCGTCCAGACCGTACTCCATCCACGCCCACGGAGTGAAGACAGAGAGTGCGGTGATCTACCAAACACCACCAGGTGTGGAGAGACACGCCCACCAGGGGGCGCCAGACACAGGCTTTGCTTGTTTTCTCCAGCTGGCAACAGGCCAAACTAATAAGCACTATTTAAAAAAAAAAAAATTAAATGAATAAATACATTTACTTAAACTGAATAGCAGCTAAGAATCTCATCAAAACAGCGTCAAAACATTGTTCAATAGGGGAAGGATCAGGTAGCACGGGGTCCATGGTGAACAGGAAGATACAACCAGTGGCGAGAAGCAGAGGGCGTTTTTATATGGCCTGGAAGCTCCGACAGTGAATGAATAATGGATCCAAGAGTTCTCACATGAGACGTGAACAGACCTGCGCTCCATCCGTGGTCACGTGATGACCGTGGAGGTGGGTGGGTTTGTCCGCTGAATGCGCGCGCGTGTGTGTGTGTGTGTGGGGGGGGGGATTTAAGACGAGCCATGTTCAGGAGGCCTGTGTGAGTTAGTTAACTATAAGAACTTTCCAGAAGTTGCATTAATATCCACGGACCACCTGGTGGCAATATAGATGCTTTGTGTATTTCCAGTAAGATTACAACAAGTTTTCAGCTGTAAGGTTACAAAAATGATTTGTTTTCTAATTAGTATCAATCAACATTCTTCTAAACAAGCGATACGTCAAAGATTAAAATGCTTTGAGTCCATTAAACATTATAAAGCTGGCTTACATCATTAAGTTATTTTGTGCAATCAACGCACACAATATTCATTGTGATTCATCCATTTAATCCTATTGCCGTCCCATGTGTTCCTGGACCAGGTGAGACCCACACCTACACCTGGTACCTGACCAAGACAGCCGGACCGACCGAGCAGCAAGAGTCCTGTTCTGTCATGGCCTACTACTCCACCGTCGACATAGTCAAGGTAGGCCTGTGCTCAGTCAGGAGGATGCGCTGTAGGCATCCGTGTTTCCAGTGTGTTCCTATGGAGTAGAGCGTTGGATTCAAACCTACAGTTAATAATAAAGGATTTTCATTTATAAATGCTGGCTAACAGCCAATCTATGATTAGATTTTTGTTTTGTCTATTTTTCTCACTGCCTTGTTAATTCCACACGCACGCACGCACGCGCACACACACACACACACACACACACACACGCCGCACACGCACCGCACGCACGCACGCACGCACGCACGCACGCACGCACGCACGCACGCACGCACGCACGCACGCACACACACACACACACACTTCTTAGCTCACCGTTGATGGTCTCTTCCCCAGGACATGTACAGTGGTCTGATTGGTCCATTAGTCATTTGCAGAAGCAGCTGGAGTCGGTATGTATTTAAAATGAGAGTTTTCCAACAGTCTCTATCCACAAAGTGAGATCGACAAATGCATGAAAGCAGACCTGCAACTCACAACAAAGGTTGCAAGTTGTAAGACGTGCAAATGTGCATTGTGGATATATTAACAGATGTGAATATGATTTAAGTTCACAAATCTTAATGTACAAGTGTATAATCAAGGTTTTCTTGTCACAAAACGTCTGGATTTTTTAAATATACATCAATATTTGGCATTTAAATCAATCTATATTTTCAAACCCATAGTTAACAAGATAATTCATGACCAAACATGATTTTATGACTCTATTATTGTACGATTGAGGGTCACAGAAACTAAACCTCACCATTGCATTGGCCTACAATAAGGCCATCATGATTAACCGATGAATACGTGATAACAATGTGCTCTTAAGGACGCTGGGCCTGAAGAAGGAAGCGGAGGAGTTTGCCGCGCTCTTCATGGTGTTTGACGAGAACGAGAGCTGGTAGGTACAGCAGAGGGTTTCACTAACACGTTCTGGTCACTCCGGTCCAGTTTGTAGTTTTTCCCATTATCGTTATCACCTACAGGTACCTGGATGACAACATCCGAACCCAAATAGTGAACCCTCCCATAGGCCTGAAGGACAACGAGCTCTTCGTAGAAAGTAACAAGATGCACGGTGAGAGGATGAAGCCGTCATGCAATGAAATATTACTTATGTATGTTATGCTCAGTAAAAGTACTTAGTTGTATGGCATCTTATCCTAGCTATGATTGTTGTATTCAGGGATTGGGTAAACCTAGTGATTGTTCTATGAACCTCCTTACTGTAACAACAGAGATATATTGTTGTTTCTCGTTCTTCTAACAAATGTACTTTGTAAGTCGCTTTGGATAAAAGCTTGCTAAATGCCCTAAATGTTAATGTAATTGAAAGACCTCTCACATCCAGTCTCGCATGCGAACACAAACTCACAACATAGCACAACAATTCAACCGGTATAAACATCTATGTCTATGTTCTAACCCCGGTAGCCATTAATGGCCGCATGTATGGGAACCTGGAGGGTTTGAACATGGTGGTGGGGGACAAGGTTTACTGGTACCTGATGGGAATGGGCAGCGAGGTGGACATACACTCTGCACACTGGCATGGTCACAGCGTGGAATACAAGGTGTGTATACATCACACACACGCACACGCACGCACGCGCATGCACTCACGCAGACAAACAGACACACACAGACACAGACACATGCAGACACACTGGCATGGCACGCACGCAGGCACGCAGGCACGCACGCACGCACACACACACACACACAAAGATGTTCCCACATATTATAGCAGTATACCTTTCACCACATTGGAGGAAAACAAAAATTGAGCAAAACAAAAGGCATTCCTTTATCATGCTGTTTCTTTCATCTCCTGCCCATGTCCTGACCTCACTCCTGTCCATCCTCTAGATGGGTGGAGGGCGGTACCGCACTGACGTGTACGACCTGTTTCCGGCCACATTCCAGGTAACCTCCATCTGCAGACTGGTCATAAACCAGCAGCAGTACCTCAGGAGCAGCAGCACGGGGGCTGAAATGATCCTTGAGCTTTCATGGTTGACACGCTTCGAACTTCGGCACAATCTGTGTGTGTGTGTGTGTGTGTGTGTGTGTGTGTGTGTGTGTGTGTGTGTGTGTGTGTGTGTGTGTGTGTGTGTGTGTGTGTGTGTGTGTGTGTGTGTGTGTGTGTGTGTGTGTGTCTGTGTGTCTGTGTGTGTGTGGCATTAAGGTCAAATGTTTAAAATACAGTCCATTTTACCCATAATCACCTCCCCAGAGAATGTTTGAGTGAATCTGAAGGTGCTGGCTGGGATGTCAGTGGAGTCCTCACTACTGTGAGCAGAGCTTCTTTGCTGTTCTCATGCCTCTCTCTGACCAGAGCTGTGAAGCTGTTCTCATGCCTCTCTCTGAGCTGTGAGGCTGTTCTCATGCCTCTCTCAGAGCTGTGAGGCTGTTCTCATGCCTTCTCTCAGAGCTGTGAGGCTGTTCTCATGCCTCTCTCAGAGCTGTGAGGCTGTTCTCATGCCTCTCTCTGAGCTGTGAGGCTGTTCTCATGCCTCTCTCTGAGCTGTGAGGCTGTTCTCATGCCTCTCTCTGAGCTGTGAGGCTGTTCTCATGCCTCTCTCAGAGCTGTGAGGCTGTTCTCATGCCTCTCTCTCTGTGCAGACGGTGAAGATGCGCCCGGAGATAGCTGGCAGCTGGCTGATGCACTGCCATGTCTCAGACCACATCTCCGGTGGCATGGAGGCCATCTATACCGTCAAAGAAAAAGGTGTGTGAGTAATAAATAGTGAAATAATTCAAGAACTGTGGAGCAGTGTGTGAGACGGACACTATATATGTTAATGTCTTTTAAGCTATTGCGATACACACACAGAATGCCATGTATTTCAAGAACACTGGCCATGGCAGTGATATGATGATGATGATGATGATGATGATGATGATGATGATGATGATGATGATGATGTGGTGGTGTTTGTGGGGGTGGTGATGATGGCTACTGTTGTGAGGAGGTTTAGGATGAGATGTTTAGTCGTCATTATGTCTGTGTCTGTTTCCCCAGCAAAAGGAGGTAGATTCGGCTGACCTGCAGTGTCGAGGAGCATTGACGACTTAAGAAAGTCGTCCATGTCCACAAATAAGAAGGCATAAACGTCTGTGGATGCGGGATAGGCAATGACAAGCTAGACTAAATCACTAAGCTCTTTCCAGAAAAATGAATTTATATCCACTGGCCCCCTGATGGCAGTATAGACTTATTGTGTAGTCTCAGCTCCCTTGCATGAAATGTGTGATTGCAACTTACACCGATCTAGATGCATTGGATGTTGGAATAAAGTGCTTTGAAATTTGCCAATCAGGCTCTTTGTGTTTGTTGATTCCACCAGTGTGACTTACACATCCAAGATAAGCCTACTTTCTTTTACATATGAGGTACCAGACTATCCCCAGACGCAGGCCAACACTTTCAAAGATTGCTAATGAAACCGTGGTTATTTTGTGAACATAAGAGGTGTCAATAATCTGACCACACTACAGTGATCTATGTGTCTGTGCTCTAGCTCCCTACTTTGTACTGCTGAGCCTCAAAAGAGAAATGCTGCCATCGCCCATAAACGGCATCGACTAGAAAACCAGTGTTTGCTTGCGTGTCTGTCTGTGTGTGTTTGTGTGTGTCTGTGAGTCTGTGTGTTTGTGTTTGTTTGTTTGTCTGTCTTTGTGTGCCTGTATGTGTGCATGTCTGTATGTGTCTGTCTGTGTGTGTGCGTGTGTGTGTGTGTGTATTTGTGTCTGTGCATGTGTGTGTGTGTGTGTGTGTGTGTGTGTGTGTGTGTGTGTGTGTGTGTGTGTGTGTGTGTGTGTGTGTGTGTGTGTGTGTGTGTGTGTTTCGGGAGCATAAAAAGCCTGCTGAGCAGCCAAGGCCCGCCCCTGACGGAGGTAAAGGTGCGTCCAGGTGTAACGACGGTACGCCCGCTACTAGCTGGGGTGGGCGGTTGGTGGGCTGTGGATTCTTTCATGCCTGCTGGCAGTCCTAATTATTCCTTTCCATGTTGATATTGCCCAATGCCAGATATGATCCGACTTCTGAATATCAATGATGCTCTGAACTTACTTGTCAAACAGTTTGAGATTTGGACAGGTTTTTTTTTCACTTGAACCCAAACAAGATCAACTTAACTTGTAATTGCCTCTTATGAGCTGACAAGGAAATACCAAGCTGAGCAGTAGCTTCAGTTGAGAAAATATGTTAGGAAAAAAAATGGCCATATGTCTTCAATATTCAAGTAACTAATGAGAAAATATGATCTGCATGCATAACCAGATTCATATAAACCCAACAGCAGCTTTTGAGTATGTGAGTGAGGGTTATGAAGAACTGAAAACAGATAAATGAAAATCAATTGACAATCAATTGAATTGATTGATGACTTTCTATTGCGCACCCGCACACATAGCTCCCATGCTCCTGTCTACCTCAACTCGTGGAGCAAGGCAGGAACACCGCTAGGGTTAAGGGCTCGATTCCCACTGGGGCCATCCATGCACATCCACCCAAAGGCATATTTATCTCCACCTTTATTCTTGTGGAGACATAGTCCTGGTCGCCTGGAGTTTGCTGTTTTCTCAGTACAGCAAACACAGAGGCTCTAGACGGGCCGGGACTGCTGCGTCTTGTCCTGGCGTTCCAAACGATGGTCGTCCTATCTTAGCCGGAGCGCTAGAGCTGTGGAGCTCCGCGCCAGCTGGCCGGAATCGCCCCGAGTCTCGTCTCTGTTTCCCCTCTCTCCAGCAAGTTTGGGAGTGGAAGACTCTATGATTGTTTTTCTTTTTTTTCTTTGGAGTAATTAAATTGAATAACTTTGAAATGTATATTTGTAGTGAAATTGGCGAAAAAAGCATGCTGCCTCATGAAAGCCGGGTGCAGTTTATGTATTCTCTGGTCATCATCCTTTTCTTCAGATACGGCTAAAGCTGTGCTGTGGTCGCAGATAGAAATTAAATTTACGTTGGAAAAGCCTCGAAGTTCTAATGGAATTTGACAGGAAACATTTTCAATAAACAGATGAAAACACCCCCCCACACCCCCCCTCCCACACACCACCCACCCACACACCCACACACACACACACACACACACACACACACACACACACACACACACACACACACCACACACACACACACACCACACACACACACAACACACACAAACACACACACCACACACACACACACACACACACACACACACACACACACACACACACACACACCCCATGCCAGATATGAGGATTAACTTCCTCTGTCCATGTCTTGGGTTTAGCTCCGTACACGGTTACAGTGAAGTCCAGTATGAGGCCTGGAGCAGGAGCAGGTGAGTGTCTCTTATGAGACCCTGAATCCACCACAGGTCTTTATGGTGGGAGCTGCAGATGAAGAAAGAGCGGCCCAAAGGAGGAACCATCAGTCTGGCCTGGTACGCTGAATATCTCTCCATGTAACGGCCTGATAAAATGAACAAGGAATAGTTTTACTGAATAAAGGAAAAGGCTCTCGCTCTCACTCCCTCTCCCTCTCCCTCTCCCTCTCCCTCTCCCTCTCCCTCTCCCTCCTCTCCCTCTCTCTTGTCCTCTCTCCCTCTCCCTCTCCTCTCTCTCCCTCTCCTCTCTCTCTCTCTCCCCTATTGCCTCTCTCCTCTCTCTCTCCTCTCTCTCTCTCTCTCTCTCTCTCTCTCTCTCTCTCTCTCTCTCTCCCTCTCTCTCCCTCTCTCCTCTCCTCTCTCTCTCTCTCTCTCTCTCTCTCTCTCTCTCTCTCTCTCTCTCTCTCTCTCTCTCTCTCTCTCTTCTCTCTCTCTCTCCCCCTCTCTCTCTCTCTCTCTCTCCCTCCCCCTCTCTCTCTCTCTCAGGTAGGGCCCAGCAGGGGGTGTGCAGCTGTACCTGATGAGTGGGATCAGGAGGTGCAGCTCAGCAGGTAGCTCCCTGTGCTCAGCTCCTGGATGGAGGAGATGAAGGCAGAGCTGTGTGCTCCTCTCATTAGAGGAGAGCTAATCGCTCTCACACTGGGAATCATCGGGTTGTCCCACAGATTACCAGCCTGGTCCACCACCAGTCCTCACCACCGCCAAAGTCTGTTGAGTTGTTTAGCGACGCCACCCCAAAATATTTCCATTGATAAGTTAAGGAATGTGGACGTCTTTATTTATATATTTTTTTAATAAAATCTTTCGTAGTAGCAGCAGCACCCTACTTCAATTGTTGGTAAGTTAACCCTTACACACCGCTCTTCAGAGGATATCTCGAGAGAAAAGAGAAAAGATGGGAAGCACACCCTCCTCCCACACAGCTGTGTGGCTTGTGGGCGAGATTTAGAAAGGGACAGGACCTTGGGAGTTGAATCGTGGCTCGCGTCTGATGAAAGAACCCCAATCTGAATGAATTCTGAATCCAAACAAGTCCATTCAGACTGATATCTGAAAAAGTATGCAATTCTTTTTTAGTGTGCAGGGCAGAGAATGCTATTCTCTCCCCTGGTTTACTGACAGATGTGGAATACTAAATTCATGCTTCAAATCACGCAATAAATATTTGATTGAAGAGCCCCTCCTGAAGGCAGTGGTGCAAACCGAAGATCATGTTTCATTTTTAGAGAGTAGGCCTACCGCTGTGACTAGTCAGCCTACCCCCCAACCTAAACAACAGAATGGGTTGTTTGGGATAGGCTGACTAGTCACAGCGGGAGTACGGGTAACCTCCTACCAAAAAGGAGCTCTGTGTAAACCCGTGTTAACTAATCCATGTATTATATACAGTATAACCTAGATCTGGTATGTTGATAGCCAGAGCCAATATGTACATAGTTGTGTTTACTTTAATCTTCTTACTTGCTATTAGCCGTCGAATTCTTGAATCTTTGCTTGTTGTAAGCTCCAGGACTGAGGAATTGGCTGGTAAACAAATTACAGTAATAGCTGCTGTCACTTAGTAATCAATCAATTGTCTCAAAAAGTTGGTGAAACGGAAGTCTTGGCCATGGGGAAACTTCTCTAAACAGAAACCACACCAGCAGGATTGAAACAGATCGTACCCCCTAATATTGGTGGGCAGGCAGGCAGGGGGGTAGTGTGTGTGTGTGCGCGTGTGTGTTTGCGTGTACGTTTGTGTGTGTGAGTGTGTGTGTATTTATGTGTCTGCGTGTGTGTGTACGTGTGTTAGTGGGTCGGCGCTTGTGTTTTTATGTGCGTGTGTGTGCGTCTGCGTGTATGTGTGTGTCTGTGTGTGTGTCCGTGTACGTGTGTCA
The DNA here is from genome assembly GCA_900291075.1 of Melanogrammus aeglefinus. Lineage (NCBI taxonomy): Eukaryota > Metazoa > Chordata > Actinopteri > Gadiformes > Gadidae > Melanogrammus > Melanogrammus aeglefinus. The sequence continues at coordinate 312,871 of OLKM01000428.1, forward strand.
GACAGAGGCAGGATGGTGGTAATAGCATGGGAGGACAGGCCCAGTGCGTGTAACAGGCAGACAGCCATGACACAGAGAATTCTATTTCATCTCTGCACTGCTTCTCCGTGCACACAGGGTCCGGGGCCGGCCTGGACGGCCATGTCATTTGTAAAGCTTCTCCTTAAGATCTTGTCGTGCCGCGTGATAAGTCTCCCCCTGTAGATAGTTGTTGTGTTTATGTGGGGTTGAGTCACGCTCATCAACTTCCTTTCAGTGCGGCGGTCCCCGAGGGGATACTGGAGCAGCAGAGCCAAAAATTTGGAATAAATGAGCAATAACTTTGGCTCATGTTTCAGGTCGTAGGAGGCTAGGATGAGGAAATTAAAGCACGACCACTTTCTAATAACAAATGCACAAATGCGTATTTCTATCTCAAACAAATGTGCTTATGAGATGGGTGGAAGTGCACCTCATACGCACCCTGCATCCCCACGTATATATGAACCACGGCAAGAAGGCCTCTGTCTGAAACCCTTCAGGCCTCAATGCCTCGCTTCATATAAACCCAGTCAAAGACAACAGACATCAGTGGAGTGGTCGCCACACCCTGACACTATGGTGAGTCAGCACCCTCATCTAGAGCACCAAGTACAAACGCTAACTCTGTATATGAGCTGCTGATAAAGTGCCCTTCCCTATGCCTCCCAATGCCCTTTCATACACCCCGGGCGACCAACTCCCTGAATGTTTTGCATATATTTCATGTTATATAAATATTTTTCCATAATTTCAAAGAATCGTTTAAACCGAGAGTCACTCTACCTTTCATTTAACACTCCTTACAACTTTTAGAACCATAGTGGTGATTCTGCAGTCCCCTGGCTGGAGTTCTCCTCCAAACTGAAATCCACAGATGTATTCAGTCACACCCCGGCCGGCTTTTGTGAATGGGTCAAACCCAGGGTGTGTCTAACAGAACACAGCATATCCAATGTCAAATGAATGTGTGTGTGTGTATGTGTGTGTGTGTGTGTGTGGGTGTATGGGTGTGTGAATGTGTGTTAGTGTGTCTGTGTGTTGGCATCACTATGATTCCGGGTAAGAATGTACGTGTTTGTGTGTGTGTGTGTGTGTGTGTGTGTGTGTGTGTGTGTGTGTGTGTGTGTGTGTGTGTGTGTGTGTGTGTGTGTGTGTGTGTGTGTGTGTGTGTGTGTGTGTGTGTGTGTGTGTGTGTGTGTGTGTGTGTGTGTGTGTGTGTGTGTGTGTGTGTATGCTAATTCTCATTTTCAGCTTCCCAAACTGAATGTTCTGGATCCCTGTGCGACGACAGAGTTCTCAACGAACCCCCGAGAACCCCCCCACGGTTTGAAGCCCCCCCAACGTGGGCCACCAGCCAAGCACACGTCAAGCAGCCGGAGAAAAGCCCCCCTTCAGGCTCGGACGCAGCCTGGCTCCCGGCAGTAGGGAACACCAGGAATATCACATCAGCCCACCCAGACCTGCTTCCTCACAGCCCCGGTCCATGCGCCCACGCAGCCAACGCTAAGCCCGGTGCTTTAAGCCCCCATTCAGCCGGACACATGAAAGGAAGTGTCTGCTGCTGCAGAAAGCCTCTAATGCTATTTAAGTGCAGAGGAACATCCAGGGACATTCCCACCAGTAACACCGAGAGGTGCTAAGAGAATATGAAGAAGGAAAACGACAGCAGTTTTTCCCGTGTACAAGTTTTGTTTGCATAAACTTTAAAAGCTTCCCTTCCCTTTACGACGTCGATGGAGTTCAGAGCACACGCTGAAGGATGAGGGAAGGACTTGTGGATGGGCCTCCGAATCTGACCTTCCACCTGCTGGGTCCCCAGGCCTTCATCTGCCACCACTACCACCATAACCACCATAACCACTACCACCACAACCACTACCACCACAACCACTACCACCATAACCACTACCACCACAACCACTACCACCATAACCACTACCACCATAACCACTACCACCATAACCACTACCAACCACTAATAACCACTACCACCATAACCACTACCACCACTACCACCATAACCACTACCACCATAACCACTACCACCATAACCACTACCACCATAACCACTACCACCATAACCACTACCACCACTACCACCATAACCACTACCACCATAACCACTACCACCATAACCACTACCACCATAACCACTACCACCATAACCACTCCCACCATAACCACTACCACCATAACCACTACCACCATAACCACTACCACCATAACCACTACCACCATAACCACTACCACTACCACCATAACCACTACCACCATAACCACTACCACCATAACCACCATAACCACTACCACCACTACCACCATAACCACTACCACCATAACCACTACCACCATAACCACTACCACTACCACCATAACCACTACCACCATAACCACTACCACCATAACCACCATAACCACTACCACCATAACCACTACCACCATAACCACTACCACCATAACCATTACCACCATAACCACTACCACCACTACCACCATAAACACTACCACCACTACCACCATAACCACCATAACCACCATAACCACTACCACCATCCCAATCTCTACCACCACCACCATTTATTTGTAATGATGATCAGATGTAGCATGATTGGTTACCAAGCAATCCCGTTGCCCCTAAACCAAGCAGCCGATTGATTCTACATTTGGGGCTGCAACGGTCGAACATGATGGGAAAAGTGCGAGTTGATTTAGTGGCCTACTTGTCAGGTATGAATTTGTCATAATGCAGAAGGAAAGTAAAAGGCAGTGGGAGTGCCTGGGGACTGGGGGGTTCTGGCGTGGCAGCTGGCCATCCTGAGTGCTGGCAGTCACGCTGGAATTCCTCCAAGGACACCTGTCCATCCCGACAGACGCGCGCCTCTGTACAACTCCGAGAAAACAAACGTTTGTCTTTGTGTTATCACTGGATTTGTAATTGAATGACCTTGAACTTGTTAGCTGCATCTGTCGTTGTCAGGCTCAAACAAAACTTCATGATTGGCTCTAAACACCGCGGTCTTTGCTCATGCAGATTTTACCTTGCCAGCCACACAAAGTCACGAGTGACAGACGTACTCCCCTGAGAATCATCCATCATTTACAGTTGCCTAGTTTGTCATCGTTGTCTTTGCACACGGAAAAGTGAGGCCCAACATGTGCTGCTTTACTGTTCAGTCACTTAGCAATACTGAGGCTCAATTTATCAAGTCAATTTATCGTCATTACATCATTAATAGCCCTTTATTATTGTAGGCAACTGCTTTGCATAAGTGGCGTCTTTTCATCCAATCAGCTCGCTATTAGCCCCCGCTGGGGCCACTCTACAAACGGTCACTTGGAGTCGGTTCATTGGGAACCTCTCAGCCGCTGCTCTGAAGTCATTATGAGTTCTTTATGGTGAGCGGCCTAAAGTCACAAAGTCATAAAAGGCTTCTGTCCTCTGCTCTAAACTGAGCCAAACCCCCCGGACGCCTCCAAGTGAAGAGTGGATTTTCCTCTTCAAATCTAATGATTACCCTCACAGAATTTAATGAAAAAAGGTGATTGAATACATGCTAAGCCTGGAGAGGGGCTTGGGCTGTCGTGGCTGCCTGCACAGAGGGCAGGCTGGGGGCAGACTGCATCCGCCTCTCTCTCTCTCGCACAACTTAAACGTTTGCCTCCAGCATGGGGCTAAGCAGCCCGAGACACCCGGTACTCTGCACTGCGATTGACACCTGGTCTGTCCATCACACTCACTAAATAAACCTCCATTTGAGATGGGTTTTCTTATTATTCGTCATTGTTTCACATGGATGCGTGTCTACCCTTCATTTTGTCTTGGTTATTCCAAATATCGTCTCTTACTCAGACAATCTTAAAACATGTAATGTTGGCGACGGAATACAGTGAAAACACATTTGACACACAGGTGGCTGCTTCACTAAGCAATAGCTCGAAGGCTGAATGCCTTCTAATAGAATACAGCAAAGAATGTTCCCTAACAAAGCTTTATCAGCTGCACGCAGCAACCAAATGCAACACTCTGCAAAGGAACTGCTTACTTTACATAGAAGAGGAACATTAACACAAGTTAGACTTTCCTGTACTTCTGTTCCACCTCTTTCTGTCTCCCTCACCCTCTTGTTCCCTCGGGCAGATGGTACAACATGAACACATCACATAAAGAGGCTAGGAGGGCCTCAGAATGCCCATTCTATTTTACAAACCTACAGCTTAATAATAAGTTATGAATATCGTCATTCCTTACGGCTTTGTTGTTTTAAGTCACACAGCCATTGCAATCTTGATATGGAATCGATGATAATACAAATACAAATACAAATTACATTCTTGCGACAGCTGTTGTGCGTTGTTGAACGTGGAATCCTAGTTCCTTGCTGCAGTGTAGTAGTTATCAGATAACATGAACGGTGTGTATTGGTGATCATGTCCATATTACTATCTCATCAGTGGGTCGTACTGGGAGATACAAGGACATCCTACACATGCAGAGGGCAAGAGGAAGGCAACTGGCAGACACCCAGATGAGAGCCGACAGGCATGCATACCAGTAGCAAACACGCACACACACACACACACACACACACACACACACACACACACACACACACACACACACACACACACACACACACACATTAAGAGACACACACACACACACACACCACAACACACACACTTAGAGACATGTGTGTCATTAGTAATATTAAAAGTGTATTTATGGAACAGCAGCCATTCAATGTATTATTTACTATAACACAGTTGCTCAGGACTATCAGTCAAACAAATATTGAGATGTTTATGTCGTATCGTTGTGTTCGTGGGTGGTTTTGTGTGCGTACGGGCGTTTGTGAGTGTTTGTGTATTTTGTGTTTGTGTATGTGTGTGTTGTGTGTGTGGTGTGTTTGTGTGTGTTGTGTGTGTGATCGTGTGTGTGATTAGTGTTGTGTGTGTGTGTGGTGTGTGCTGTTTCATAAGTGCTGTGTTGAAAACTTCAATCTCTTACATACTTATATTCTGTATCTCCCCCCACCAGTATGCAGATTGGCAGATGGACGTGAATGAAAAATAAATCACAACCAACAATTTTATACACAGTGTGCGCTGCTCACTGTCTGGCTGCTAGGATAAGTCTATGGTCTAATCCGTCTACCTGCCCAGCACTCAGTTCTTTTTTGCCTGGTCTGCCTTTGGCGGTCTTGGCCTATCTGCCTGTTTTACCTGTTGCCTGTCTGCCTCTCCACGCAAGGTCCCCACCTCTCTACCTGCCTACCTCTCTGCTATGTCTCCTGTTCTACCTGCTCACCTATCTTCCTGTCTGCCTCTCCACCTGCCACTTTCTTGCCCTTTCTGCCTGTTCTGCCTCTCTACCTACCCACCTCTCTGCCTATCTGCCTGTCTGCCTCTCTACCTACCCACCTCTTTGCCTGTCTGCCTGCCTGTCTGCCTGTCTGTTGTCTGCCAGCACTCTGGTCCATCCGCCCAGAAGACTGAGTAAACAGGTTTCTCTTTCTCTGTCAATCTTCATTTGTGACTGACAACTGGTTTTGTTTACCTGTCTGTTTACCCCTCTGTTACCTGTCTGTTTATCCTGCTGTCTGTTGCTGGCTGCCTGCTCTGCTGTTTTCTCCTCTTTTTCTGTGTGTGTCTTTGGGGACGGGTGTGGTGATGTCAGCTGTCTGAGAGTCTTGTCCGTCTAAAGGTACCAGACAGAATCTGAGTTCATGTCGAGTAAATCACTGTGTTTGACAGACGTCTCTGCAATCATAGGAGGGGATGACGTCTCTTCCTCTCCCGAACCTACCCCCTTCGTCTCCCTCACCCCCTTCCTCTCCACAACTCTCCCTTCCCCTCTCTCAGCCCCCCCTCCACCTCACTGCTGACCCTTCTGCATCCATCAGCAGCTATTCTGTTGTGGCGACCACTTTTCCCGCTCCACTCCTGATTTGTTTTGTTTTTTTTGTTACAGGAAGCAAACATGAGAGTGACAGAGAGAGAGAGAGAGAGAGAGAGAGAGAGAGAGAGAGAGAGAGAGAGAGAGAGAGAGAGAGAGAGAGAGAGAGAGAGAGAGAGAGAGAGAGAGACAGAGAGAGAGACAGAGAGAGTGACAGAGAGAGAGAGAGAGAGAGAGACAGAGACAGAGACAGAGACGGAGACGGAGAGGGAGAGGGAGAGGGAGAGGGAGAGGGAGAGGGAGAGAGAGAGCGAGGGGGGGGACACACTCGTCAGCTGAGCTACTCTTTTCGATCCCCTGGCCTCGGAGTGCATGTCGGCTGCCAGGTGATTAAGGACAGGACAGCCTGTGTACGTGAGCGACAGGACTGCCAAGCCAGCAAGAGAGGTGCTTTTTATTTCTCTTCAGTGAAGGGAGGAGCAGCTCGAAGGAGCAGCAGGCTTCTGTGCTGTCGTCCTCATACGCCGACGGGCCTAGGACCGGGAACCTTCCAGAGCGTCTGTCCGTCAGAGCGCGGGCCGCCATGCCCCGGACACAACGGAAGGTCATGGACGTGAAGGAGCTGACTGGGCTGGATTTCTTTTCTTTATTCATTTAGTTGCAATCCAAAACATGAAACTTCTCCGGAGGGGTTGACCGGGCGGGGAGGAGGTGAGGGGGTGAGGGGCGAGGGGACGAGGGGGGGCATGGGGGTGAGGGGACGACGACGGTGGGGGCTGTGGGGGGGGGCGGGTGAGGGAGGCGAGGGGACGAGGGGGGCTTATGGGGGCGAGGGGTGTGAGGGGGCTGAGGGGACGATGGGGGCTTATGGGCGAGGGGGTGATCGAGGGCGAGGGACGACGATGGGGCGGGGCGAGGGGGCGAGGGGTGAGGGCGACGAGGGCGGGGCTATCGGGGCGAAAGGGCGTGGAGGGACGACGAGGGGGGGCTGTGGGACGAGGCTATGGGCGAGGGGTGAGGG